>JAPMLY010002098.1:0-27328 GCA_026401115.1 Tetraselmis chui
ACAACAGACTTGTGTGGCTCAATCCACGTGTGAAGCCGAGTACTACTCTGCGGCTGACGCCACCAAGGAGGGACTCCACCTCCGACAACTCCTGGGGGAAATCTTCAACTCCCTCATCACCGAAACCGCCACCATCTGGGAGGACAACCAAAGCGCCATTGCATACTCCCAGAATGCCTTGGTCAGCGAGAAGACTAAGCACATCGGTCTGAAGTGGCACTTCCTCAAAGACCACGTGGAGAAAAGAACCATCAAGTTAAGGTACCCCCCCACTGACCAGATGGTGGTTGACATGCTCACCAAACCCCTCCCAGGACCTGCACTAGCAAGACACCGAAGTGCGATCCTTGGAGGACAAGACCCAATGCAACGCTTCATCCCGTAGCTACCTTCATGGGGAGTGTTGTAAGTAATACCGTATACGTATTAGTTGCAGATAGCTATTGTAAGCTACTCTAGATATGATTAGTACATGTCTAGATCGGACATACCGATAAACTGTTTGACTCGGTACAGAGTTGTCGCTAGGCTACAACTCTCCCACTTCTGTTGTCCCGACACCACGCTTGTAGGCTGGTTGTCGCCGTAACTGTTCCGTTTGCGGGACTGTGACTGTAACTACGTTTGCGTAAGTTATCTTCCACACAAATTGTGTTTGCATGGTTCCTTGTGAATCGAGGGTGTAAGACCGCGCTTAAAATAATGTACGTTATCGTCTTCATGACGACGAAGAAGCTCCAATAATTGGTATCGAATATAATTCGCGTACTTTTGTACCGTAGTTTTCTGTCGCGCCTTGTCCAACATCAATCTCGCCGGTTACGCCGGTGTTCCTCCGCAGAATTTTATTTAGCGCTTTGTCCATCTCAGAAACTCCGGAAAATCCTCCATTTACTTCATATCATGCATGCGCAACGAGGGAGTACCACCACTTCGATAGTGGGCCCTCTAGAAAACTAAATACCCATTACACTTTTATGTACTCTTCGGGGTTGGTGTTGTGATGCCGTAGTTACCCACGCGCGTGTCGAAACCAATTTCTGAGCTCGTCAATGTTGGTCGATACTTTTCATCTTAGTTGGCTTGAAGTCGTTAGGCATCATGCTCGGCATCTCACGCGTCCTCTTTGATCTCAATTGTTGTTCGCCTCGAAGAAAACTCCATGTCTCTCGGCTCATGTTCACTCGCCCTTTAAAGTGTCTAAAACCATTGTCGACGCTGTCACGCAATTGATATAGCTCAATAAAAAAAGTGTCAACTCGGTTAGTTTCTTAGACGTGGTAGCCTCTCGGTGATCTTCACCAACGTAGGTTCCATCGTGAGACTCGATCTCTCTCACACTGCATGTCTCCCACTATCTGTCGACGTCGACTGTGTCGGCCCGAAGGCGCCCTCTCCGATCGATAATGGATTTCCTTTGGTAGTCTCTCACGTGCTCGGTTAGACATCGTCCTTCTCGTCCAGTTGTGTTATGGCTCCGAAACTATGTGTAAGGGGCTACTTTTGTTTGACTAAGTTGGCAACCTTAGTTTGATGTAGACCATAATCTCTTTAATTTAATTATACAACATAGAGAGAACTAGCATAGATTGTCTCTTGGAGAGAGTTTCTTTCAATTTGAGTGCGGCGTAATTATGGTATGTACCGGTCTGGGTGGTCTTCCATGGCGAGTATGTCCTCGTCTTTAAATATCCACGCCTCAAGTGTTCTAGAAACAACATTGGAGCCAACAGCTTTTGATGTGTACTAATTAAACCCAACTACAGCCAATGATACAAATTGTCTTTGACGACATGCATCGTCTCATCTAATATTATCCCACAAGGTCTAGGAACTATCTAGAATCGATGAATTGTCTACTAGAAGCGATAATATTAGCGACTATGCAATGCCAATACAAATACGAGGATACATCGGTACTACTGTGATGACATCAAATATTACTCACCGAATACCTAGGACAAGAGTGCGACTGCGAAGCGAGAAGGGCGATCGCGTCGGGGAGAGCGACGACGAGGCTTGGCGGCGAATACTTTCGAGGTCGGCCACCACCGGAGGGCATGGTAAGGAGGGTTTTTGTATAATTTCCGTGCCCCACGACCCGTCGAATCTGGCTACAATGACCGGAAACCCCTTTTTCGATACTCATCATAAAACGGCATATTTGTATTAGACAGTGTGGGCTCGGGTTGGCGCGGAGGCCCGCACTCGAAACAAGGATGCTCTACAAACGCGCGAGCGGAGGGGGAAGAGTACGAGCGTTGGGACGCCTACTAGACATGTACCCGGCTACAAATCCGGGGAGAGGTTGGAGAAATCATAATTAAGCACGGATGCAAAAGCGCTATATTTTTTCCCGTTTACTTGTTAGGGAGCCCCTGCCTGCCCTTGACGTGTAGGGAGGCCTCGAGCCCTCGACAAAGTGGAGCGCCGCGTCAGGAGGAGCGGCAACGATCTTGAGCGAGGCAAACGAGAGGCGACGGCGGCATCGACGAGCGACTAAGCGAGAGGGGAGAAATGCAAGTATTTCCCCTCAATTTTTGGGGCTCGTCCGTCGCCCTCTCGAGCGCCGACCGGCCTACGCGGGTCGGCACCCCGATTCGTCGGGAGTGGGCTGTGTATCGATCAGGTCTAGCGGGATTATTAAGTTTTTTTTTCCATGACTACAAGTGTATTTATTTTAAAGATATGCCATTTCTTGATTACGTAAAGAAAAAATACTATCACCGCTCAGGCGCGGTGTTGTGATTTAGAATTGTGTCGTTAGGTGTACCTGGTCGAAGACGTACCCGGCGCAATCGCCACTCCTAAGATTCCTAGATGGCAGAGTCTTGATAGCCGTTAGGCAACAACCGGTCCAATTTGCCGGTGCATGTTTCATTTTTCTTGCCCCATTCATATTTCATTGAGAGTCCCTTAATTAATAACACCACCGTCTCCCCTCCACTGCAGCCCCCATCACGGCTCACACCACCGACGGCGCACGCCTCTCTCGCGCCTCGCTAGGCACTAGCATCTTTGGCAGTGCACGGCGTCGCCCTTGGCGTGTTTGGCATCATCGCATGGCAAGAACGGAATGTACAAACGGCAGTGCTTGCAACCCGATCCCGCTTTGTTTAGCGAGCATGACCCCAGAAATTATGTTTTGCGGTTAAATCAAACGCACCCCACGGAGTGCTAAGCCCGCCGATGCAGCTCTCATCCCGATGATTTATGTGATGCCCGCAGTGTGGGGCGTGAGCCCCAAAAAATACTCAATGATGTCAAGCGTCGCTATGTGCATGCAGCGCGGCACCGTGTTGCGTACACATTCTGCGAAACTGCGGCCTTGATAAAGAAGCGACAACCACGGCTTCCACGTACACGGGCGTTGGGCGCGCATTGCACGGGGCGTCGCGCCCGGGCAACCTACTACGCGGAGCTGGCAGTAAGTGACAACGCTCCACGTACCATTTTCAATCATAGTTTTCGGCGCGCATTTTGCTTTACTCTTACACAACAGGACATGGCTGCGCGCCATTCCGTGCCGCGTCTTCTCAAAATTTGGAGAAACGCACCGGCACACTGCCAAATTTGAGGAGCGCACAATAGTTATGATGTGAAATCCTAGAGCCATGTCTCTTAATTTTGCAGAGTCATGTGTTTTTGATAAACGAGTTCTACGCGATTTGGTGACCTTCATGTTAAATTCAGGGTTTCAGCCTGCCCTATCTACTTGACTTGGTGCTGTGGAATTCCGTTGTCGAACTTTTGCCCTTCAGTGAGTGCGCACAGTAGTATAATATTACATTTCTCCAAGTTCTGCAGTTCAAGCTAGTCAACTGACAGGCTACGGCGGGAAGTGAGCCCATTCGAACTCGTTTCACGACGGCATGTAACCGCATTACAGCCGAATTGTCGAATGTGGCATTCATAGGCGGGAATGGAATGGAATGGGATAAACACTCTTCAAATAAAGAAATAACTAATCTGTCACGATTTCTTTAGCCTAGACAACATCCGCTGCTGTATCCCGCCTCCACACACACAAGATTCGCATAATGAAACAGCGCACTGCCGCTCAGGCAGCACACGCAAGGGCAGGTCTGCACTGCTATACAGCCGCCACTCCATGATCGTAACGTCGCTCCCAAAGACAGAGTTGATGCGGAAATGGTTGTACCATACCCCGGGTCCATTTTGCTCAACGTAAAAGCGCTGCGATTTGGTGTCAAGCTCCCAACTTTCCAAAACATGGCGTTTCACGAGTTCCCACGTCGAACCGTCGCTACTGCCCTCCACCTCGAACGATGGTGGCATCGAGGATGACTGAGTGCTGATAAGGTCGTACGCCAGCAATCTCACAGACTGGAAGTTGACAAGTCGGCACATCAAACAAACTCAGTCATTGACTGACAGGGAGCCGGTGCCAGTCATGGGCTGGACGCGTAGACAAAAGAATTACCAAACACGAGAGAAATCCGCACCTTCGGTAACTTTATGGACAGAGACTTATCTCCCGTGCCAGAAGACTGCCAACCGAGGTCGGAGCCCAACAGGTGGTCGAACGCCTTGTGGGGGAGCCAGCCCACCGTCTCACTCGTGGCAGACGCTTCGTACTCACCATCGCCGTACTCTGTGCCGCTGATGTGCCAGGTGTAGCGGTACATCCCAGCTGAAAAGTGGAGGGGGGGGTCATTTAGTGGCATGCATCCTTTATAATGCGTTTACTGATATGGAAAAGTAGCCTCCATTAGAACAAAAGGGGCTAATAGCAATAAAGGCAAAATTGAGCAAAACAGAGCCTCGAAGTGGGGACGACAACATAAACCGAGTCAAGCATGTACCTGAAGAGGAGTCACTCGCGGAAGAGTGACCCACGGGCGGCCACATCCGTATTCCCGGCAGGGTGTCCCAGCCGTATACCGCCATGCGATTGGCGGCACCGTTATACGGATACACCGTGTTGTTGTACTCCCACGACCATCCGGAGTTCCCGATGCACTCGGTGTTGTTGGTGACAAGAGTCCAATCCCCGCTACCGAGGGATCCGTCGTTTCCAGGCGAGGTGGTGTCCCCGACCCAGCACTCGGACAGGCCACTAACCGAGGATGCGGCCTCCATGGCGAAATTGCCGCTGCCGTGCAGAGCGGCGGCCACCGCGCATTCCTGCAGTGTCAGCGATCGGGACAGAGAGGAGGGGACGGAGGATTCGAAGGCGCGAGTGGATGCCCGATTGTAGCAGCCGAGGTAGGAGAGGCTCGTTACGGGGGCAGGGGCGGGTGGGGGCGCGTCGGTGGTGATCAGCCGCCACTCGTTGACCTCCACCTTGCCTTGCCCTGTTGCCGGAAGCTCGGCGATATAGATACGGTAGAATCGGTAAAAGGGGTAGTCAGTGCCAGGGCTCGGCTCCGGCAGCTTAAATTCCCGCACTTCGGCCCTTATCACCCACACCTGGTCACTGACGCTGAGCAGCTGCGTCCATGACGAACCGTCATTGCTGCCCTGAAGCACAAAGTTATCCACCATCGCTTGCTGCCCGATACCTGAAAGACTATCGGCGAGAGCAATGGATACCAACTGCACCGCCTGTTGTCGTGGCAAAACGCAGTTGCATCAGTCAGCCGCCGGTCGTATTGACTCTCCACCACGCGTGGTAAAGGGGCACACAGGGTGGATGTTCCAATACTGTTTTCAAGCGAAAGACATTCATTATCTAGGCGCAGCTATGCATAATGCTCTCTGAGCAAGGCGAAACCAGCATTGTCCTTCCATCACTATTGGATTTTCGATGAAACTTTATTGCGCAAGTTCAGTTTTTAAGAGGAGTTTAACCATGAGTGCGCGACCATTCGATAAATGGGAAAAGCACCAATTCAAATGAGCAAAGACTATTCTGTACATTCGGAAATATAAAAAGGACACATGTTCCCTATTCACAAGATTGGAACATGCCGAAACTAGTTACACTCGTTGCACATTTCGAAAAAGGCCGTTCCGATTAAATATGTTGTTCGAGTGTACCCCTGAGGCACAACGCCATGCATTGCTTTAGTAAAAAAAAGAGTTGTGGGAGAGAGTTTCTTTTACAGCCAGTGGGCAAGTAGTATTGGAGTAGTAGAAGACCCATGCTTCATTAAATAATATGCCCAAAGTTTCAATCAGAGTCCCACCCCCTCTCCATTTTGTGCTCGCATATCGCATGTTCCACCCTTACATATCGCATTTACACCCACAACTACGCATTGCTTAAGTAAAACAACAGTTGTGGGAAGTTGCCTTATTAACTACCCAATGGCCAGTACTGCTAAAGTACTAAACGATCCATACAAACAAAGTTGAGGGGGGGGGGGGGGGGGGGGGGGGGTAAACTGAGGGCGGAACAGCCTAACTTCGTATTCAGTAGTAAAGAATAAAGCGGTGAAAGGCGTAACAGCGGCGGCGCCAAAAGAGACAAACAGTATCACAAGGGTACATGTAATAATAGCCGAGGGTGCATGTCTTAAATGTTTTTGGGAACGGATGAAGCACTATCGATTATTCACCAAGATTATTCGCCCACTGTTGCTCCTTTAACTTCCCTGCGCTTGTAGTAGTTGTGCAAGTTTTGATTATCGTGCAATAATGTCTTGATTACACAGTAATACAGGGTAGTAAATCCTCTCCCAGAAGCTATATGCAGTGTAACATACGGTAGCATGTAAAGACGAATTTTGTAAAACCACATGCGGCATGCCATCCTGTTCCCCGGGCTTAGGTTGTTTGTTTTTTCCTCTTTTCTTATTATTCTTTTTGTTCGGTAGCCTCCACTGCTTTTTTCTTGTAAGATTTTTTTTTGTAAAACCATATGTACGGATACCACGCGGCACCAAATCCATCTGTAATTTACTACCACGCTGTCTCCAAGCATAGGATTATCCACAGAGAATGGTCCGAAATACTGTAAGCACGTGCATTTGATACTTATGAATATTTAATACATACATGTGCATACGAACCATCACATGATGTCGCGTTTGTAGAAGCAATGGAATTCATGCAACGTCTTTCTGCTGCTCTTCGTGGCACTCTGGGTTCCTATCTCCGCGACGCTCTTCAGGAGGGCAGTGCCGATGCTGTGGCATGCCTTCCTGTTCTTCGGGCTTAGGTTTTTCCCTCTTTTCTTCTTTTTGTTTGGTGGCCTCCACTGCTTTTTCTTGTAAATTTTTTTAATGATACTTAGAAGCGATGGAATCAAATCAATTCGTGAGCCATCGGACACAACGCCAGCGCAAAAAACGATATTATTGGATGACAAACCAGAACTGTCGAGGTTAGGGTTTTTGCACCAGTAGAATTCCCACTACCCGTACCGTAAGATTTACAACGAGGGCGCCAGATTGTACCGATTTCAGTGAAAGCAGTGGAAAGCACCAACAAAGGAGAGAACAGAGGAAAAGATGCGAATTAGTACCAATACGACAGAAGTGTGTTAGTCATAAGTACACACTTTTATACAGTACCCGTACGTACGTACATGCAGTAACACACACACACACACACACACACACACACACACACACACACACACACACACCGTATTTCATTTTCAATTGATTTTCATCACATTTTATGCACGGGATCAATACCGACGAACGCTATCATTCTCAAATGCGACGTTGCACTTAACTAGAAACGAACTTCAATTTTTTGAATATGTCGTTAGTGGGCACAATTATGGACAAGCAATTCCGAAACCATCAGAAAATGCTCAAGATATCCAAATGTGTCAGCACCAACTCGTCAAACATCATCACCCCCCCCCCCCCCCTCCCCCCCCCAACACACACACACACACAGGTTGCAACCCTCATCCTACCGTGACAGGGAGCTTTATTCATATAACCATATATTATCATCGTAATACCCACACATACCCAGCAAAGACAAGCAGTAACGCAGGGCACATGCGACTGCGTACCTGGGGTAGCTGGATCATCAGCCATTCGTTGGTCCCCGTTGCGCTTATTGTGCTTTTCCAACCTCGCGAGCCCCCAATGACGTGGATGAAGGCGAAAGCTGGCCGCCAGGATGCCGCGCTAAATTGGCTACTGGCCATTGCCGCGTAGGAGCCTGTGCCGTAGTCGGCTGCATCTGCAGGGATCTCCCACCTGAATGTCACGCCCGGGAGCAGACCTGCGTCGCCGGGAAAATAACGCGTCAGAACTCTTCAACCCAAGGCGAAAAGTATTCAATTCAATAAAATCTCGCACGACTGGCTTAACGATACGAAGTGAAAGACATGCCAGAGAGGGGCCTCACTATCCGAAACTGCAGTGGAGTCACCGATGTCCACGCCAACGGGTGGCCATTGGCGGAGACCAGCATCAAAGGCCCAAGTATACACTGCCATGCGCTTGAAGGCGCCATTGTAGGGGTAATTCACCCCATTGTAAGTCCAAACCCAAGGTGAGCCGATGCACTCGCTGTCGTCCACTTGCAGGAACTGACCGGTCCCAAGTGAGCCGTCGTTGCCAGGGTTACCGCTGTCGCCAATCCAACACTGGGACACTCCAGGAGTGTCAGGCGCGTCTTCCATCGCAAAATTCACACTGCCACGCATCACCGCGCCCCACATGCACTTCTCAAGATCGATATCAATCTGGTTTGGATAATGCCTGTCCGTGAAGGCTCGGTGAGTGACCCGCTGATAACAGCCGACGTAACTGAAGCTTACACTCGAATCAACCTGTGATGATGCGAGTGGCGGCAGCTCTGCGTCGGTACTGAACAGCCGCCACTCCATCGGAACGCTGTACCCGCCTGAGAACCGAAAGTAGCGGAAGAAGGGGCGCTCCTCCCCGCAGCAGGGCTCCGAGACGACGAAGCGCTTCGTCTCCGCGTCCAGCGTCCATACAACTCCTGCCGCCCTGTTCACCAAAACCCAGCTGGTGCCGTCCATACTGCCAAGCACCTCGTGGTCGACGGACATAGGGGAAAATGGGGAATACTCTCCCGGCTGCGTCACAATGTCGTACGCCACCAGCTGCACCGCCAGTGGTAGTTCAATTGTGAGCCACTTCCCGCTGGCGCCTGTCCCACTGTCCCATCCCGTGGTGATGTCAAAGTCGAATGCGTAGTTGGGTGCCCGTGCTGCGCTCAGCTGCGAGCTGGCAGAGGCAAAATACATGCCAGCTCCGTAAGGTAAGCTGTCAGTTATGGCCCACCACTTATCAAAATCGGAAGCACCTGTCGATTTCGGTGAACAAAAATTCAATCTGTCAGGCCATAACAATAATACATTATGTAACAACCTGCTTTCGAGTTGGAAGGTTACATCTAAAGAAATACAACAAGCAGGGATTATCTCATTATGTACTTGGAAGCGAGACGCCAGCATCGGCGTTCTGATCGACTGGCGGCCACATCCGTATCCCCGGTGCCGTGTCCCACGTGTACACCGCCATCCGGCTGGCTGCTCCGTTGTGCGCATACGTCGTTCCGTCGTACACCCACGTCCAGCTGGCGCCAATACACTCTGAGTCGTCCACCTTTAGCCACTCCCCGCTGCCCAGAGAGCCGGTGTTGCCGGGGGACACCGACGACCCCACCCAGCACTCTGACAGCCCTGCGTTGCTTGAGGCCGCTTCCATTGCGAAGTTGGCACTGCCCACCAGAGCGGCCGCCCTTGCGCACTCGTCCAAGGGGAGGGAGCGAGAGCCGGAGGGCGGAATTTGGGATTCGAAGGGGCGGTTGGAGGATCGCTGGTAGCAGCCGAGATAGGTGATATTTGTTATGCTCATATGCAGTAAGGGAGGGTCAGGGGGGAGGGCGTCTGTCGCGAAGAGGCGCCACTCCATTATCGCTGGGTTTTTACCCGTCTCAGTGGGTATTCGCATGCGGTAGAACCGGAAGAAGGGACGCGACGCATTGCAGCAGGGCTCTGGGACATCGAACAGTTCGGCTTGGCTATCAAATCTCCAAACATTACTCGTGACATTGTGCACTGCCGTCCACTGATAACCGTCATTGCTGCCCTCCACAAAAAAAGCACCTGGCATGAATTGGGTGCCGTACTCGGGACGACTGCTAATCAGATAGCTCACCAACTGAATTGCCTGCGAACCATAGACAACGACAACAAGAAGAGCGCGACATTTATCAAGCTATTCATTGTTTTCAGAATACGAGCAGACAAAAAAGCCGTGACAAGAGTGCGGATACAAACTGTGACTGTCTACCGCACCTGTGGCAGCTTAATCTCCAGCCATTCCTCGGCAATGTTGGTTTCGCTGGCGCTGTAGCCTTTCTCTTCAGAGACCTCGAAATCGAAGGCATTGCTGGCCCGCCAGTTGGTGCTATATTGGGTGCTAGCTGTCGCCACGTAAACACCGTTGCCGTAGGCCGCTGCGCCCTCCGTTATCTCCCACCAGTGTCTGAGACTGCTGAGGGGGGCTGTTGAAAAGGCACCGCAAAAAGGCAGCAGTGACTGAGAGAGAAATGTCAACGCAAAAATACAGAAAATGCAAATCAGAAGGAAGTGCATTCCCAGGTGACTCCGAGTGGCACTCCTGCATCCAAGGCAGGCTTTGCTGGGAATGAACACTAGCGGGTATACCTGCCGGCATGAGCGTCGAGTCTGAAACCGTGTGCCCAGCTGGTGGCCACATAAGCAGCCCGGGCGCGACATCCCAGCTGTACACCGCATTCAGGCTTGGACCTCCATTGTGTGGGTACACAGTTCCGTTGTACTCCCACGTCCAGGGCCGCCCAATGCATAACTGATCGTCCTTCTGAGGAAAAACGCCGGTGCCAAGACTGCCAATGTTTCCAGGAGAGGTGGATGTCCCCACCCAGCATTGCGCCTCGCCGGGAGTTGCTGAGGCTAACTCCATGCCATAGTTGGCGCTGCCCCGGAGTATGGCATGCCAGGCGCACTCTTGTGGTCCCATTCCCCGCACACTGGCCACTGTCGGGACAGAGTGCGGAAAGGCACGGGTGGTCGACCACTCGTAGCAGCCGACATAGTCGAACGTATTGGGCGGTGGCGGGGACAGCGACAGAGGTGGAGCAGGCGGCGGCTCGTCGGTACTGAACAGCCGCCACTCCATCGGCACGCTGTACCCGCCAGAGAACCGAAAGTAGCGGAAGAAGTGGCGCTCCTCCCCGCAGCATGGCTCGGAGACGACGAAGCGCTTCGTCTCCGCGTCCAGCGCCCATACCACTCCTGCCTCTCTATACACCAAAACCCAGCTCGCGCCGTCCATACTGCCATGCACCTCGTGGTCGACGGACATAGGGGAAAATGGGGAGTACTCTCCCGGCTGCGTCACAATATCGTACGCAACCAGCTGCACCGCCTGCGGCAACTCCACTGTGAGCCACTTCCCGCTATAGCCTGTCCCACTGTCCCAGCCACTAGCGATGTCAAAGTCGAAAGCAAAGTCTGGCGCCCAGGCTGTGCCCTGCTGTGAACTTGCGGTGGCCCAATACATGCCGGAACCGTATGGCACACCTTCAGGAATCACCCACCACTTTTCCAGATTGGACCCACCTGTGCAGCAGATAGACACAACATCAGGGGAATTCACCTACAGTACTGTCATCCCATTTCTTATGCAAGACTTGACACAATATGCATCATGTCATCACCCTCAACACTACCCCTACAGACCTGGCAGCAGCACGGGTGCGTTGGTGCTCTGATCGACTGGCGGCCACATCCGTATCCCCGGTGCCGTGTCCCACGTGTACACCGCCATCCGGCTGGCTGCTCCGTTGTGCGCATACGTCGTTCCGTCGTACACCCACGTCCAGCTGGCGCCAATGCACTCTGAGTCGTCCACCTGCACCCACTCCCCGCTGCCCAGAGAGCCGTTGTTGCCGGGGGACACAGACGACCCTACCCAGCACTCTGACAGCCCTGCGTTGCTTGAGGCCGCTTCCATTGCGAAGTTGGCACTGCCCACCAGCGCGGCCGCCCTTGAGCACTCGTCCAAGGGGAGGGAGCGCACACCGGAGGGCGGAATTTGGGATTCAAAGGGGCGGCTGGAGGATCGCTGGTAGCAGCCGAGATAGGTGATATTTGTGATGTTCATATGCAGTAAGGGAGGGTCAGGGGGGAGAGCGTCTGTCGCGAAGAGGCGCCACCCAATGAACGACGGATCATCAACCGACTCAGTGGGTATTCGCATGCGGAAGAAGGTAAAGAAGGGGCGTGACGCATTGCAGCAGGGCTCAGGGACATGGAAAAGTTGGGCTTCGCTGTTAACAGCCCAGATGCGGTTTGTGACGTTGTGCAAGTCCGTCCACTGATAGCCGTCGTTGCTACCTTCAACGGTGAAGTCCGTTGGCATAGTATCAAAATTGCGTCGATTGCTGAGGAGATAACTCACGAGCTGGATTGCCTGCACGCAATATACAACGTCCAACTCATTTGCAATAAACAGAGTTGCCACGATACACTTGTTTTTGCTAGTGAAATCGATTCAGCGCAGGTGAATTCGAACACGAGTAAGCCGACACAGAGTGCGAAGATGACTACGGCAGTCTGTGCTACCTGCGGCAGCTTAATCTCCAGCCATTCCTCTGCATTGTTGGCAGTGCTGGCGCTGTAGCCTTTGATCCCGTCATCATTGTACAGGAAGGCATTGCTGGCCCGCCAGTCAGCGGTAAACATTGTGCGGGCTGTCGCAACATAAACACCGTTGCCGTAGGGCGCGACGCCTATCGGTATCTCCCACCAGTACCTCAGACTGCTGAGGGGGCCTGTTATAGAGGGATCGCGAAACAACAGTGAATCAGACAAGAATACCAACAGCGAAACACTGAAAATGCCAAGCAACCCTAATCTTACTAGACGAACCTGATGACAGCCATGCAACTGAACACCCATTCCAGAAAATGACGACGAGCGGGTATACCTGCTGGCATGAGGGCCGAGTCTGAAACCGTGTGCCCAGCTGGTGGCCACAGACGCAGCCCGGGCGCGACATCCCAACTGTACACCGCGTTCAGGCTTGGGCCTCCATTGTGTGGGTACACAGTCCCGTTGTACTCCCACGTCCAGGGCTGCCCAATGCATAACTGATCGTCCCTCTGAGGAAAAACGCCGGTGCCAAGACTGCCATTATTGCCTGGAGCGGCGGATGATCCCAGCCAGCATTCTGACTCGCCGGGAGTTGCTGAGGCTAACTCCATGGCAAAGTTGGCGCTGCCCCGGAGTATGGCATGCCAGGCGCACTCCTGCACTGCAACCCCCCGTATTTTGACAGCTGTCTCTACTGGGTACGGGAAGGCACGGGTGGTCGACCACTCGTAGCAGCCGACATAGTCGAAAGTGTTGGGCGGTGGCGGAGACAGGGCCAGAGGTGGAGCAGGCGGCGGCTCGTCGGTACTGAACAGCCGCCACTCCATCGGAACGCTGTACCCGCCTGAGAACCGAAAGTAGCGGAAGAAGGGGCGCCCCTCCCCGCAGCATGGCTCCGAGACGACGAAGCGCTTCGTCTCCGCGTCCAGCACCCATACCACTCCTGCCTCTCTATACACCAATACCCAGCTCGCGCCGTCCATACTGCCATGCACCTCGTGGTCGACGGACATAGGGGAAAATGGGGAATACTCTCCCGGCTGCGTCACAATATCGTACGCAACCAGCTGCACCGCCTGCGGCAACTCCACTGTGAGCCACTTCCCGCTATAGCCTGTCCCACTGTCCCATCCCGTGGCGATGTCAAAGTCGAATGCGTAGTTGGGTGCCCGTGCTGCGCTCAGCTGCGAGCTGGCAGAGGCAAAATATATGCCAGCTCCGTAAGGTAGGCCTTCAGGAATCACCCACCACTTGTCCAGATTGGACCCACCTGTGCAGCAAAGACAGACACACAGCATGTCAGAGGTTAATCATCGACAGTACTGCCGTCGCCATTTATGACGCGAGACTTGACACAATATGCATCATGTCATCACCATCATCCATACTTGGCTACTACCAACCTGGTAGCAGCACGGGTGCGTTGGTGCTCTGATCGACTGGCGGCCACATCCGTATCCCCGGTGCCGTGTCCCACGTGTACACCGCCATCCGGCTGGCTGCTCCGTTGTGCGCATACGTCGTTCCGTCGTACACCCACGTCCAGCTGGCGCCAATACACTCCGAGTCGTCCACCTTTAGCCACTCCCCGCTGCCCAGAGAGCCGGTGTTGCCGGGGGACACCGACGCCCCCACCCAGCACTCTGACAGCCCTGAGTTGCTTGAGGCCGCCTCCATTGCGAAGTTGGCGCTGCCCACAAGAGCGGCCGCCCTTGCGCACTCGTCCAAGGGGAGGGAGCGAGAGCCGGAGGGTGGGATTTGGGATTCGAAGGGGCGGTTGGAGGATCGCTGGTAGCAGCCGCGGTAGGCGATACTGGTGATGTCCAGATGCGAGGATGAGGGAGGGTCAGGAGGAGGAGCGTCTGTCGCGAAGAGGCGCCACTCCATGACCACCGCGTCAGTACCTGGCGGAGTTTTGATTCGCATGCGATAGAAAGGAAAGAAGGGACGCGACGCATTGCAGCAGGGCTCTGGGACAAGGAAAATTTGGGCTTCGCTGTCAACCGCCCAGATGTTATTTGTCACGTTGTGCAACGCCGTCCACTGATAACCATCCCTGCTGCCCTCCACGGTGAAGTCCGTCGGCATATCGTCTGTGCCAGAATCTGGTCGACTGCTAATCAGATAGCCCACCAGCTGAATTGCCTACACAAAACGGCGTTAACACAATGTCGTCCAGATCACCATTAGCAGTGGGTGTGGCGTTTCACAAATCATTGTCTGTGGAATGGGTCAACTGGATGGAAGCTGACAACAGATCTTCCTCGTCAGAAGAATAACTAAGCATCAGTATATATATCACCGTAGGAAGCTACACTGCATGTAATGACACTGTGCCACGCACCTGTGGCAGTTTTATCTCTACCCACTCCTCAGCATTATCCAGACTCGAGGCGAGATACCCTTTGCTCTCGGCCACAGCGAAAAGAAAGGCATGGCTGGCCCGCCAGTCCGCCGACGACTGGGAACTGGCTGCCGCCGCGTAGACACCAGTGCCATACGCTGCAGCGCCCTCCGGTATCTCCCACCAGTACCTCAAGCTGCTGAGGGGAGCTGAGGCCGCAGAGGTATCGCAAAACAGAAACGGAATCAGGTGTGATGTAAATATAAAGCATAGCATCATATGTATATGCAGACCCTGCTATATATGCAGTGTCGCAAGACAGTTCACGGCGGCTACTCATAAGACACTGATAAGCAACAATAAGATGACAAGGTGGATGATGTAAAATGTCGTGGGAACATGGGAGTATGAGCAGTAGCCACACCCTGTGGCATCAGCGTCGAGTCTGACGCCGAGTGCCCTGCGGGCGGCCACATCCGCACGCCGTCCACAACATCCCAGCTGTAAACCGCCAACAGGTTTGGGCCGCCGTGATGCGGATAAGCAGTCCCGTTGTACTCCCAACTCCAAGCCTTCGTTACACAATCTTGGTCGTCCACCTTCAGCCAGGTGTCGGTGCCTAAGCGGCCGACGTTACCCGGAGCTGTGGGTGTTGCGACCCAGCACTCCGACTGCCCGGGGGTGTCTGAAGCGAGCTCCATAGCATAGTTAGCACTGCCTCGCAAAAGTGCGTGCCAAGCGCACTCCTGCGGACCGAGACCACGCAGACTGAGAGTTGAAGGGACAGAGATATCGAAAGCCCGTGAGTTGCTCCACTGGTAGCAGCCAACGTAGTAGAACGTGCTGGGGGCCGCTGTTGACAGGGAGGGCAGAGCCAGCTGCGGCGGCGGGTCCGCGCCAGTGCTGAACAGACGGAGCTCTGTCACCATTACCCTCTCCCCCGTGGCCGTGGGAAACCAGAGGCGGTAGTATCGGAAAAACGGGCGCTCCTCCCCGCAGCACGGCTCTGGGACATAGAACCGCCGCGTCTCGCTCTCCAGCGACCACGGCACGTCGGTGAAGTTAAGCATGTTTGTCCACTCCAGGCCTTGGTCGCGCCCTTCCAAAGCGAAGGAGGAGGGCAAGTCAGACGAGACCCATGAGGTACGACTAGTGTATAGAAATTCCACCAGCTGTACCGCCTGAGGAAGTTTGATCCAGAGCCATTCCGCAGGGTGGTTAACGTTGGATGAGCTGTAGCCGGAACTGCTGGCAGCTACATCAAAATCGAACGCTTTACTGGGTCTCCAGTGAACAGAAAGTTCAGAGTTGGCTCCTGCGAGGTAAACACCGGAGCCATAGGTCGCAGCCCCCTGCGGAATTTCCCACCAGAATCGCGTCCCATCGAAAGGACCTGAGAGGGGATAGACGCCAGGCGGGCCACAAACGCGTGTTCGCGTGCTGAGTAACAGTCAGCGTGCTTACCGTACACTAAAATGTAAATATTTCCGAGACGGTACTTTTGGGAACATGGGGATCTCTATGGGAATAATAAGTGATGTTTTGTACAACGCTTTGTATAATACGCGGTTCCGGTAGCCACACAGGAGACGTAGCAAGCAAGCAAGATGGAGTATGTGTGAAGCGGCGTCGTACCGTCCGGAAGAGTATGAGAGTCGGCGACTTGGTGGCCCACGGGGGGCCACATCAGGCGTCCCGACACTGTACCCCAGGTGTACACAGCCACGCGACTCGCGGCGCCGTTATATTGGTACGTAGCTCCGTCATAATTCCACGTCCAGGACGCGCCTATGCATTCGCTGTCGGCTTTCAACAGCCACGGGGTAGTTCCGAGAGAAGAACCATCGTTGCCAGGGGAGGTACTGAGGCCCACCCAACACTCAGAAATACCAGGGGTGGCGGACGACGCGGCTTCCATCGCAAAATTCATACTCCCCCGAAGCAGGGCGTGCCAGGCGCATTCCTGCAGTGAGAGATCACGGGCGCTGTTTGGTGGTACACGTTGCGGGAAAGGGCGATTAGTCGAGTCGTGTTCGTAGCAGCCTATGTACGTCACATTTGTTGCCGGCCCAGGATCAAGCGCCCCTGCAAAAGTCGCATGTTGCACCAGGTGTACGCCCCATAGCAGTACAAATACTATCGACGAAGCGGGGTAAAGCTCCTTCGCCATATTCAGGCGCGTCGTGTGGCTAAGCAGAGTGGTCAAAGCTGACCCACAGCACAGGCCGGGTGAGAGCCACAGGAATGACGGTGCAGGAGGCACACCCCCGCACACGACACCTTTCACAGTTTATTCGGCTGTGAAGAATTGCTGCAATTGGGAGTTTCCACTCTCGTCCAACCGTAGCGATAAATCCCGTAATGGGTACAGGTACTGGTGCAGGTAGCGATGGTAATCCCCATCACCTGTAATCCTTTACCGCTACTGAAGTACCTCTCTCACTCTCTGTACCTCTACTTGTACCCGCGGCAACAACCCATTCCCGTAGCCGTACATCAGTCATGGTTCGTGTTGTCCTGTGTTTTAAAATTGAAATTGTTTAGAGCAATACCAAAATTAACCGGCTCTGTCGCTGGGCACTCCCTGTTTTGCTACGCTCACTTAGGGTCTCACTTAGCAGGGGCCAGACCGTGAACAAGTAATTTCAACTTCACCATTGGCAGGAGCAAGACCGTCTAACACATACACGTAAATATGCGGTATTTTTTTATTTCATGATTCTATCTATGTGTATTAGGTTTTCCTCTTTTCTTCTTTTTGCTTGGTGGCCTCCACTGCTTTTTCTTGTAAGGAATTTCAACATATTCTACATGCATTTCTTTTGCATGCTACATCACTGTGAAATAAAAAGTGTCGCTATTCTAAAGCCGCGGCGAGGACGCCAATCAGCTAGGCTAGGCAGCTTGTGCCTACCGAGTCGGACCTACCTCACCTTTGCTCATGTGCGACTCCGGTCGTGCTAGAGCTAGGGGGGGAAGGCGATAGACACCCTCGCTCAGGTCGTATACGGTCCCTACTCGATCCATGCACATCTCCGTCCGAGATAGTAGTTGCTCCTCCCGTTGAAGCTCGCCACCCAGCCTAGTCTTCTCTCCTCCTTCGAGGGCTGGGAAGAGAAAATAACTAGGCCTCATACGGTGTCCGGCTGGCTCTCTTGCCCCCTTGCCATATTTTCTCTCGTCCCATGTCCTATCTCCGTTTGTTTTCAGCACATGTTTGATCGCGATGTGGCTGTCCTTACCCTCCCCCGGTGTTTTACGTTGTTAGGGGGGCGCCGTTACGAGCAGTGTGCCGTTACGATAACCCTTGGGCACAATGCGTGAGGCAACTTGTCGATAACCGGGTACCGACTAGGAGAGGGGTTGGTAGAACTCAAAGATCGAGTCGCCGCTCCTTAAAAGATGGTGGGTACGGGAATCTTTTTCCAAGACCCCCCGTACCGGGTTTTCCCGACGGCGGATGATCATGAGGACATCCGCCGCCGGACCGTGCCGCTCCTCCGGTTGCGACCCTCCTCAATCTTGCGTAGCTTCTAGCCTCGCCCCAGGGGAGACTTAAAACTCACATTGTGACGAGTACATTCATGCAACAGTACATTGCATGACATTGTACAGGTACTCGTTACAAACGCTAATTCGTGCTTTTCCATAGGACGGACGTACAAACGTGGGCACGTCGCTACTGCAATATTCATAAGGGTGCTGATGCTACCGTACGACCAGTACCTCCCGGTACGTACATATACGCATAATTAATCTAACCAACCACATGACGCGCCTAAGCGAGTTCTTCGATGCAGAAGGAGCCGCGTCGTGAAACCCAATGCTAGGCAAGCCGCGTCTCAGGACAGATGACGACGGTTAGACAGCCTTAACGCCTGACACGTAAGCATAGCTTGTAGGCGTAAGCAATCTGGGCAGAAACCTATTTAAGCTCAGTGCAGTAGAGGGAGGTGACAGAACCATTTAACAATTCCTTTGTTCACTTACAACATATACTGCTTAAGTACAACAGTGAGACATCGTTCACCATCATCTCTCGACAACATCATTTTGCCATCTCGCAACGACAGAACTAGACATATTAGAACTGATTTGTGTTAGCGTTTAGCTTGACGAGGCTAACCGCCACACTGGTTTCGGAGCTCTTTGGTCGACGCACGTTTTCGTTGCTCATTGATTCGCTCGACGTTGCCTGATTGATTCGAGATGGCTTCTGTAGGACCTGGACATTACGTGGCGATTGTAATCCATGTTGGAGGGACTAAACTGTCGGATGTGAAGCTGGTATTACAACGTGAGCCTCGTACCGGTAAAACTTGGTTCCCGGCTGGCTCTGTCTTACCTAACGACGAGCCTGTGGACGCTGCTGTTCGAGAGTTACACGAGGAAACCGGTCTTACTTTGACACCGGAAGATTTGACGTTGTTGAGTGACGCTCATGTTCGAGTCGCGTTACCTGAAAGTCTACACCTTGTTTATGTGTACTCGGCTTTTGTCCCTGTCATGTTTGCTACGAGCCATTTACGTACATATGCTCAAGTTGAGCAGGTTGTAACAGCACAGTCGACAATTAATCCGGATGGTACTTACGTCGTCCCGGAATCAATTAACATTGACGGTCTGAACCTTACGCCCGCTAAAACGGGGTTACTTCGTGCTGAGAAGCACAAGAGCGAGTTACTTCACTTCGGTTACGTGACTCAATGGGAGACTTTTTGTCGAGCAGTCTACTCACACAACCCGGTCTTTCAAGATGACACGTCTATTCCGAGACAGTTCCTTATGTTCTCCCGGTTTACGACGGTCGACTCTGGTCTTGTCTGGCTTTTGATTCGTGGACACATCAATCAGCTGAGTGGTGAAACGCCGACATATTTACGTGTGGGAATGCCAATGCCTACCCAGAACTTGGCTGGCCTACATGTGACCCTTACTGAGACGCAGCGTAAAGCTGCGATTAATTCCCCGTTACAGTTTGGTCGCGACGCTAATGAATTGGAGGATTGGCTTGAAGCTCAGCCGCAGCGTTTTCTAATGCTAGGCATTACGGCTGACTCTTACGACTCAGTTACCTGGGTTATGTCTCAGTTCTCAGGACATCTAAACGGGTGGTGGTTGAACCGTAAAACCCAAGCAGCTATTCCATCTACCTATGACCTGCTTGTTGCGGAGTTACGCAAGACCACGTTTCTTCCGAACATCCAGGATGACGCGATTAACGCTTTGCTAAATCTTACGCAGAGTCACACCATGAGTTACGCTCTCTATACGAAACAGTACAACGACTTCTTACGTCGTTCACGTCAGAACCTGACAGCTGATGTGCAGTGTGTACGCTTCATTAACGGACTAAGCAACTTTACGTTGAAGAATCAAGCGAAGTCACACCGAGCTCAGAGGAATTATAACCTCACTCTAGTGCAGCTCCAGAATTTCCTGAACGATGTCGTGACTGATTCCCCGGAACTTGGTAACGTGAGGTTTACAGCTAGCCCGTCCGGTCAACCCAATAAGAAGCGCAACCATGTTGACCCCCTTGTTGGGGCCTCTAAAATTTGGACGCGCAATGGTGGTGGACGTGGTCGTGGATGTGGTCGTGGAGGCAACAACGGTGGTGACCGTGGTCAGCCGTCTACAAACCATGGCCGCGTTGACTTTAAGACCCTCGCTGATGCCATGACCCCTGAGGAACGCAAGAAGCATATGGACGAGGGACTCTGCTTCAAGTGTCACAAGAGGGGACACCGACTGTTTCAGTGCCCAGAGTGGAAGGGCAAGGCACCGATGGAGCCACAGCAGTCTAAGAAGCAATGATGGTGGCAAGGCTGTTCTACCAACGAACTGGAGCAGCCGGCTACATCTACTGTTCGTTTTGAGACACTGTTACCGACAGAGGTCGTCGAAACACCTTCGGTATCTCCATCGACTACAGTCACGACACATGCAACGCTTGTAGCAGGTCGTCGTCGTCAAACTAAACAGAGACAGAGTCGTAAGCATGTAACGAGACGTTCAATTGATTGGAAACTTGTTGACTCTGTTTTTTACCCTTTGCACGCACGATTCAACTTCACTTTGGAGGGATGTGCACATGATGAAGGTCTAAACTCGCACAGTGACTTACCTCACTGTTCGCCGAGTGACTTGATTCTTGAGAGGGACTTGTAAGGAGAACGGGTGTTCATTAATCCACCCTAGGAGTTAGCTGAACAGATTGCACAGCACTTTGAGGATTGTCGTCGAACATCTCCGACATCTACGATGGCTGTTTTTGTACTACCGAAATGGGCGAAATTTACTCAAGTGACTAAGAACTGGAAACTCTACCAAGAATTACCAGCTCGGACACAGCATTTTACTCGTCAGTCATTGGAGAACCCAGCGCAACAGGAAGTGGTTGCTCCATCTCCTTGGCATGTACAGCTGTGGTTAGTCGACGCAGATTGTGCGTTTTACGACTCGACAACACCTATAGCATCTGATCAACCCAACTCGGTACGTGTACCTCCTGACGACACGGAACAGTCTATCGCTACGGTGCAATAATTTTCTTCGCCAACTACAGCCCTACTAACTGACCTCACGGAAGCTCGCCCGTCAATTCGAACTGAGTTGATTGTGAAAACTCTTGGTGGTAGACCCCTGATTTCTGGATTATTGGACTGCGCTGCGACGCTTGATTTTGTGTCGGAGGACTTCGTACGACGCTTTGCTTTACAGACTCGGAAGTCTGCGACTAAGACCCCGGTTCGACTCGCCAACGGACAACGAGTAACTTCTTCAACAGTCTGCGATGATACTTTTGAGCTAGATCGACACGAATTTCACCGGACTTTTTACGTCTTACGTGATTTACGTGCAGCTGATTTAATTTTGGGTTTACCATGGCTTGATGACGAACATGCCTCACTTCAATTTGGTACAACCATGGTTTTTACACTGATGGATGGCACAATTGTGGAGACTACACTCGAGGAACGACGCCCTGAGTGTCTGCTGCTGTCGTCTACTATAGTTCAGAAACTCATGGGCGATTAGTTGAGTCGTGTTCGTAGCAGCCTATGTACGTCACATTTGTTGCCGGCCCAGGATCAAGCGCCCCTGCAAAAGTCGCATGTTGCACCAGGTGTACGCCCCATAGCAGTACAAATACTATCGACGAAGCGGGGTACAGCTCCTTCGCCATATTCACGCGCGTCGTGTGGCTAAGCAGAGTGGTCAAAGCTGACCCACAGCACAGGAGGCCGGGTGAGAGCCACAGGAATGACGGTGCAGGAGGCACACCCGCACACGACACCTTTCACAGTTTATTCGGCTGTGAAGAATTGCTGCAATTGGGTGATTCCCACTCTCGTCCAACCGTAGCGATAAATCCCGTAATGGGTACAGGTATTGGTGCAGGTAGCGATGGTAATCCCCATCACTTGTAATCCTTTACCGCTACTGAAGTACCTCTCTCACTCTCTGTACCTCTACTTGTACCCGCGGCAACAACCCATTCCCGTAGCCGTACATCAGTCATGGTTAATGCTTGTTGTCCTGTGTTTTAAAATTGAACTTGTTTAGAGCAATACCAAAATTAACCGGCTCTGTCGCTGGGCACTCCCTGTTTTGCTACGCTCACTTAGGGTCTCACTTAGCAGGGGCCAGACCGTGAAAGAGTAATTTCAACTTCACCATTGGCAGTAGCAAGACCGTCTAACACATACACGTAAATATGCGGTATTTTTTCATTTAAAAGTCAAAAAATTCTTACAAGAAAAAGCAGTGGAGGCCACCAAGCAAAAAAAAAAGGAAGAAAGGAGGAAAAAACCTAAGCCCGAGGAACAGGAAGGCATGCCACAGCACCAGCACTGCCCTCCTGAAAAGCGTCGCGGAGATAAGAACCCACAATGCCATGAAGAGCAGCAGAAAGACGTTGCATGAATTATCGTCGCACATCCCCCAAAAAACGCCGAAACGGAAGAGAAGTAGATCGACGAACAAAATGATGCATACGGACATAACTGTCAAAGCGCAAGGAACGAGAATCAGCGGCCCCCATGCCAGGGAAGCGACGAACAGCCACCAAAATAGCCAAGCGATCGACCAACTCAGCCGCCATCGGCGCCAACCGGCCCCCATCCTCCATGGCGAAGGGGTAGTAGTCATGGACCGACTGAACCGAAGGCGTGCCAAGCAAAGCGGAAGTGCGGAGGTCCGCATCAAGCTTGCCTTGCTGAGCTCCCAATGCAAGGCTGCCAGGGAGTGGAAGGCGAGCACCTATACGAGGATTTTTTTATTTCATGATTCTATCTATGTGTATTAGGTTTTCCTCTTTTCTTCTTTTTGCTTGGTGGCCTCCACTGCTTTTTCTTGTAAGGGATTTCAACATGTTCTACATGCATTTCTTTTGCATGCTACATCACTGTGAAATAAAAAGTGTCGCTATTCTCAAGCCGCGGCGAGGACGCCAATCAGCTAGGCTAGGCAGCTTGTGCCTATCGAGTCGGACCTACCTCACCTTTGCTCATGTGCGACTCCGGTCGTGCCAGAGCTAGGGGGGGAAGGCGATAGACACCCTCGCTCAGGTCGTCGACGGTCCCTACTCGATCCATGCACATCCCCGTCCGAGATAGTAGTTGCTCCTCCCGTTGAAGCTCGCCACCCAACCTAGTCTTCTCTCCTCCTTCGAGGGCTGGGAAGAGAAAATAATTAGGCCTCATACGGTGTCCGGCGGGCTCTCTTGCCCCCTTGCCAGATTTTCTCTCGTCCCATGTCCTATCTCCGTTTGTTTTCAGCACATGTTTGATCGCGATGTGGCTGTCCGTACCCTCCCCCGGTGTTTTACGTTGTTAGGGGGGCGCCGTTACGAGCAGTGTGCCGTTACGACGACCCTTGGGCACAATGCGTGAGGCAACTTGTCGATAACCGGGTACCGACTAGGGGAGGGGTTGGTAGAACACAAGGATCGAGTCGCCGCTCCTTAAAAGATGGTGGGTACGGGAATCTTTTTCCAAAACCCCCCGTACCGGGTTTTCCCGGCGGCGGATGATCATGAGGACATCCGCCACCAGACCGTGCCGCTCCTCCGGTTGCGACCCTCCTCAATCTTGCGTAGCTTCTAGCCTCGCTCCATGGGAGACTTAAAACTCACATGGTTGGCGACTGCAAGCTCCGACACCCTCGTCCCACCGCTGATCCATCCGTACCTTTCCGCGCCAAAAAACATTTCGCAGACCTCGCCCCCGCCCCCTTGTCGAGAGAGCATTTGTGAGCATTTAGTCACGAAGAAACATATCGGATTGACCGAGCGGGAGATCCATGTATATTATGATATTATGATTTTACAAATTGTTCCATACATGGCTTCCCGGCAAATGTTGATCCCGCGGATCGCTGTTGCCGGTACCTCGTTTAGCCCCCTACCGTGCCAAGCTTGGCACGGCTACATGGTTACCAGCGCCCACCCAGTGGAGGTAGAGGTAGGTGCCGACGGGCCCGCGAGCGCATCCCCTTCCGGGGCCGCGGCCTTTACGCCGCCGGCGGGCGCCCCTTGTTTTATTTGCTACGGGTAAACATACATTTTTTTCTTTTGCTCACTCTTCATCTTTTGATTCCGCTTCCTACCGTGTTCTTTTTCATGTCCTTGTGCATTCAGTCTTCATCTTATCGGAGGTGCCCGTGATTGGCGAGACGAGTCGACTAGTGCGTGCGCCGAAGCGCTGTGTGATGGTGACTAAAGAACTGACAAGCACCATGATAAGTTGTTGCATGTATCTTGTTTATATGTTCAAGATCAACTAGATGTATTCACTCTGAACGTTCACAATTATCAACAAACATGTCATGAGAATCATGTACTATAATAGCCCCTCTAGATCATTATCCCCGCTAGTTTGTTTGTAATACAAACAAACTAGTCTCCACTTGGCGCTCATGACGCTGATAGCGAATGCAATGTCCGGTCTTGTACACATGCACATGGAGTTCGAATACCTGGGGATGGCGCAGAGTGTCTCGTGTTCCGGTAGCGTCAAGGCCATCTTGTCTTGATCGCATGCAACTTATCCGTCTCGATAGTGCGTAGGTGCCATGGGCACCTACGAGGATGTGTTGTCTAGCATGCCGTACTTCTCCATGATCTCCTTGGTGCATTATTCCTAGGAAAGACTGGCGGTCCCCGCTTCTCTCTTTCTTACGATATCCATCCCGATGATGAATGTGGCAGTTGGCCTTTTGTGAGTTAATTGAAGACACATATAAGTTTTGTCTGCTTGTTGTTGTCTATGCATGTGGAAGTGGAGATGGAGGGAGAGATGCGAAGATGTTTGATTGTTTAGTGTTTAATATGATATTGCAATCGAACAAAGGAACTTGAAATTGAAATTATTTGCAACATGTACCGGGTGAAACCGACTGCCGTCTATGGCCCCTTGGGGGTTTTTACTCTCCCCCCCCCGGGGGGAGTGTGACGTGCGTGAGGGTGGTAGCTAGTAGTCAGGGGCAAAAACGCATCCTACCGTCACTAAAGACGGCAAAAAGATCCAAAGTACTACTAAAGTACTGCTGAACCACATATCGGGGATGGGTCGGCAGTTTGAATGAGCTATACCGACCGTCTTCGCTCCGGGCCTGGCCTCCCGATGAGCGACAGACTGGTGGACATAGGGCCCGTTGAACAACAGGCACCGTCCACCTCTCCCCAACCGAGCCTAGCTCACCCAGGTCAGTGGATCCGTAGCGACACCAGACGGTACACACAGCAAGGCGCAGTTTCCAGAGTTTTGAATTTTATTTCCTCGACAGCTCTCGCGCCACCCACTTTGAAATCCGAACATGTACCCACTCCAGTACTACGACGCGCCAAAAAAACCACCGTTTACAAAAACCTCCCCCTCCCGGGGACGGCGCACCACACCGCGCCCCACCGAGCGTCCGGACGTTACCGTCCGCCGCCTACATCCTCCAAACCCAGGTCCCATCTGGCCTGGTCGTGTGCCGCCAACACACGCAACCTACTCGAAAACCGAATACAAACCAACAGAAGTCAACCCCACTGATCGAACCCCACTCGACCACCATGTCCTCGTCACCTGACCTCCTCCCCACTTACAAGCATGTACTCCTTCGGCCTCGCCCGGCGCATGCGACCTCCGGAGACCCCTACAACCCCAGGACCCGCCTTGCACTCCACCCTCTCGCGCCTTTCATCACAGTGCCTCAACACAACCCGGTAAGGTACCACTTGGGCACCGCCCTAGATGCCCCCCCCGGTCGAGGACTCCAGACACCTCTGGTCTTGGCGCCCCCCCGGTCAACTAAAGACCTCGGGCCGGCCGACGACCTCCCTTCCCGTATGATCGACTCCTACCTCCTCACGGGACAGTACTCCACCACCTCCCCCCACGTAGCCAGCTTCTGGCTCCACGGTATGTTCCTTCCAGACCCGACCCAACCCACTGATGTTGTCACCTCGGCGTGCTCGGTTGCCCGACGCTGGCTCCTCGAGTGCATCAACCGGATCACAGACCTCCCTCTCCGGACGAGGAATTCGATTGGCCGGGAACTCGCCCACCTCTCGCGCTGGACGGCGCGAAACACTAGAACCCCTCACCCCTCCTGCCGCCCATGTCACGATGCCACCCTCCTGCCAACTGAACTTAATTCGGGATTTCAGGAGGTCAGACTGGACATCCCCACCTCCTGCATCGCGACCGGTTTTCTATTTCACCTCACTTCACTGCAGCGTGAACTCCTCTCGACCGGTCCGACACCACCCAACGCCTCCCTCCCCCCCCCTCTCCTCACGATCATGAAACAGCAGAAAGTCCATTTCCTACGCGCAGCTTCGCCCCCCCCAACCACAACTCACCGGATCAAACTTCGCTCCCCCATGTTCACTGACATATCCGGCCAAGAAGCTATCGCCCTTATACAGGACCTCTTCACATCGCACCTCTCGACCGAGCTCGCCCCCGCCGGCGTCACACCCTCGACAACACCTATCCGCCAGATGGAAGACCTTCCTGAGTCGATCCAGTTCCTCCTCCAATTCGCGGATGCGATCCAGCCAGTGGACGACCCCACCCACATCGAAAGCGACCCCTCTTCCCTGTGGGTAAATTTCCTCCACCTGCCCAATAACCCCATATTTTCACAATCATGCCATGTACCACTGAACCTATTTCCTACCTCCCTTCACGAACCAGTACCCCCCAGCCCCCATCTTCACAAAATTACTATCACACCCCCCCACGTTACTGGTCACGTCCCGAGCTCCTCGTGGGCGCACACCTGCCTCACCACAGTCCTCGTCCAGTCCCGACAGACCCAATCCCTGCCCTGCCCAACGCTGACGGGGTTATTCCCAGCACACACTGGTTATACACACTACTTCACCAAACAGCACAGGAATTCTCAGCACACCACACCCCTTCCTCCTCCACCCCTCA
>JAPMLY010002099.1:0-22921 GCA_026401115.1 Tetraselmis chui
TACACAGCTCATGCTACTGATGGGGAGCGGTCCTCAATAGTCACAAGGAGGCAAGGGGATTCTTGAGCGACTGCGACGAAGCGATGCACATTACATGGAAGGAGATGAAGGCTGTCCGACTTGCGGTTCAAACGTTTCTCCCACACCTCGCGAGCAGAAACGTTTTATTTCATGAGCACAACCAAGCAATGTGCTACATCCTAGCCGGCCTAACTTCAAGATCACCAGCTACGATGATCGAGCTACGCAAGCTCTTGCACCTACTGGACGTGAAAGGGATCAATTTCATAGCCCGCTACATTCGATCGGCGGCGAATGTCTAGGCAGACCAGGGAGTGGATCCGGCCAAGAAAACTAGGGTTCGAACCCACGAATCCGAGTAGATCCGAGACCATGCGCGTGCTATTCGTGCATATTTTGCTGCAATTTCGGGCTTTGAAGTTAGAGCATGTTTGCTCGGTAGGATCCGGATCCACTCCCTGAGGCAGACCGACTCAACAAACACCTCGGCAACGACGAATTGCAACTCGACTTGGTGCTATTCGTGGACCTCAACTCCCGGTACGTACCACACATCATCGATTGTTTCGAATCAGCCCTCAACAAGGTTCTACCCCGCTACAACTCAAGATGGCTAGACCCCACTTGTGAAGCTGTGGACGCTTTACACCTTCCAAACAACCTGGTGGTCATGCGAAAACAACTTGTGCAACCCCCCGTGGCCCCAACTACCCTGCCTCGTACTCATATTACGGTAGAGCGGCTCAACAACTACATTGGTCGCCCCTAGATGGACGGGCAAAGTGTGGCGCCAAGCACTCACCGAGATGGCCGTGAATGAACTTAGCATCTCCCCCCGAGACAACTCATTTCGTCCGGGCCGACGGGCCGGGCGAGGCATGCCATGCAGCCTCATTGGCCCGTTATTGTATTCTACATTCCCTTCCACCATGGACTTACTTTTAGCGACGAGCCGTCGGCGCAACGTTAACTACCTTCGACAAAGGACAAGGCCCACTAGCTACGCGACCCAACACCCTAGCTACACGCAAGCATGCACGAAAGTATTGTATCGAGGTTACTTAATGTACCAACCCTTGGACGGATTCCATGCGACCGTACATGTCCCAGATTTTGAGCCCCGACGTTCTCGGTGCACAAACACTGAGCTTGCTTACAACATCATGCGCGCCTAACACCTCCGCGACGTACGGGAGTACTATTCAACGGTGCTTCGAATTCTGTGAAGACCAACAGCTACCTCTCCTAGCCGATAACCCCGCTACTATGGCCAAATTTGTTACAAGGCTTGGCAACCTCGGCACAGTCAAGGCTTCAGGCTTACAACCTTTCCTCTCGCCGGACAACAACTTTTGCAAGGACCACGGACGTAAGCCGGTTGCATCAAGCGACCTTGTCGCACGTGTGCGCACATGATTAGCAGCGTCACATGTGAGCTTGTCGCCTACGCTCATCCGCGTACCATTACCGGGCAAGTTTGTCCTACTCGCGTTGGTACGGGCAGAGGCGATCAGCCTCGACATACAATAGCTATGTGCTAGGGACGTACCACGCACCAATATCGAGTTGCTATGAGCATGTGTCGCTACCACTATATTATTTCTTTTCTTCTCCCGCGGGGGTGCAAGTATTGAGTGCCTTACTGGTGACCTCATCACCTCACAGCAAGGTGGAATCATCATGTACCATCGAAACCGAAAAGGACGAGGAGTAGCTGCAAAACACGGACTCATGTGCGCCATTCCAAGGAACACCCATAGTCGCGTTGCCAGCCTGCTGGATTTTTCGACAAACTTCGATTGGATTCGAGTGACAAGACCCCATTGTATCGTTGGGCGATCTGCAGCCGCGACAAACCAACCCGCTCGTCGGCGGACACACTTAGGATCTAGATGCAACTCGTCCTCATGGACATCGGAGTTAACCCCCCGGACGAATGCGCTTAGACATCGCATTTTCTTCGCAAAGGTGCGACTACGGCCGCTTACGCAATAGGGGTTACCATGTATAAATTACTTTTCGGCGGATGGGCGTCGTGCTTGACTACATCGACCCCATTGTCGTACCTACGACACCAAATTGGTACTTCTTTGGATGGATTACGCTATGGGGCGGCCAACCGCAGATTACCAGCAAGGCAGTATGATGGCAAACGGAGCCCCCCACAGCTTTGTAAATAGTCATAGTGTTAAAATTATAGAGGCTTTAATTGCACGGGGGCTAGATTAGCAAGCGTTGCCATGACGCTCCACAAGTCTAACCGTCTAGGCTAGCTTTACATACGTTGCCTAAGTAAAATAGACCCCTTATATATATATGACGCGCCGCACACAGCGTTAGACCACCTTCTGCCTTTTTGTGACGAGTGCGAACCTGCAACAGTACATTGCAAGACATTGTACAGGTACTCGTTACAAACACTAATTCGTGCTTTTCCATAGGATGGACGTACAAACGTGGGTACGTCGCTACTGCAATATTCATAAGGGTGCTGATGCTACAGTACGACCAGTACCTCCTGGTACGTACAGATACGCATAATTAATCTAACTAGCCAGAAGACGCGCCTAAGCGAGTTCTTCGATGCAGAAGGAGCCGCGTCGTGAAACCCAATGCTAGGCAGGCCGCGTCTCAGGACAGATGACGACGGTTAGACAGCCCTAACGCCTGACACGTAAGCGTAGCTTGCAAGCGTAAGCAATCTGGGCAGAAACCTATTTAAGCCCACTGCAGTAGAGGGAGGTGACAGAACCATTTAACAATTCCATTGTTCACTTACAACATATACTGCTTAATTACAGCAGTGAAACATCTTTCACCATCGTCTCTCAACAACATCATTTTGCCATCTTGCAACGATAGAACTAGACAGATTAGAACTGATTTGTGCTAGCGTTTAGCTTGAGGAGGCTAACCGCCACACTGGTTTCGGAGCTCTTTGGTCGACGCACGTTTTCGTTGCTCATTGATTCGCTCGACGTTGCCTGATTGACTCGAGATGGCTTTTGTAGGACCTGGACATTACGTGGTGATTGTAATCCATGTTGGAGGAACTAAACTGTCGGATGTGAAGCTTGTATTACAACGTGAGCCTCGTACCGGTAAAACTTGGTTCCCGGCTGGCTTTGTCTTACCTAACGAAGAGCCTGTGGACGCTGCCGTTCGAGAGTTACACGAGGAAACCGGTCTTACTCTGACACAAGATGATTTAACGATGTTGAGTGACGCTCCTGTTCGAGTTGCGTTACCTCAAGGACTATAGGTAGTTTATGTATACTCGGCTTCTGTCCCTGTCATGTTCGCTACGAGCCACTTACGTACATCTGCTCAGGTTGAACATGATGTTACAGCACAGTCGACAACTAATCCGGATGGTACTTACGTCGTCCCGGAATCAATTAACATTGACGATCTGAACCTTACGCCCGCTACGACGGGGTTACTTCGTGCTGAGAAGCACAAGAGCGAGTTACTTCACTTCGGTTACGTGACTCAATGGGAGACTTTTTGTCGAGCAGTCTACTCACACAGCCCGGTCTTTCAAGACGACACATCTATTCCGTGACATTTCTTTATGTTCTCCCGGTTTACGTCGGTCGACTCTGGTCATGTCTGGCTATTGATTCGTGGATACATCAATCAGCTGAGTGGTGAAACGCCGACAGATTTACGTGTGGGAATGCCGATGCCTACTCAGAACTTGGTTGGACTACATGTTACCCTCACGGAGACACAGCGTAAAGCTGCAATTAACTCACCCTTACAGAATGGTCGAATCGCTAATGAACTGGAGGATTGGCTTGAAGCTCAGCCTCAGCGTTTTCTAATGCTTGGCATTACGGCTGACTCGTACGACTCGGTTATATGGGTTACTTCACAGTTCTGAGGACATCTGAATGGGTGGTGGCTATGAACCGTAAAACCCAAGCTGCTATTCCATCTACACATGACGAGCTTGTCGCGGAGTTACGCAAGACAACGTTTCTTCCGAACATTCAAGACGACGCAATTAATGCTTTGCTGAACTTTACGCAGAGCAACACGATGAGTTACGCCTTTTACACCAAGCAGTACAACGACTTCTTACGTCGGTCTTGTTGAACAACATTGTTTGATATGGTAATCAAGTTGCTACTCAGCAATATTGATATCATGTACGAGTGTTGCAGTGATAGGACAGCTGTGACTCAGCATATCTAGATGATATTGCATTCAGCAATGCAATAGATATGGTTGCTGATAGTGGCAGGTTGCTGAGCGTTAGATATGATCTAAGGGCTCAGAATAGTGGTTGGCGTGTGCTCACCATGTGGTGGGCGTGTGTCATGATTGGGACGCGGACGGTGTCATGTGATAGACAAGGATGAGACACTGTTGAAGGTGTTTGTTGAGTCGGTCTGCCTCAGGGAGTGGATCCGGATCCTACCGAGCAAACATGCTCTAACTTCAAAGCCCGAAATTGCAGCAAAATATGCACGAATAGCACGCGCATGGTCTCGGATCTACTCGGATTCGTGGGTTCGAACCCTAGTTTTCTTGGCCGGATCCACTCCCTGGTCTGCCTAGACATTCGCCGCCGATCGAATGTAGCGGGCTATGAAATTGATCCCTTTCACGTCCAGTAGGTGCAAGAGCTTGCGTAGCTCGATCATCGTAGCTGGTGATCTTGAAGTTAGGCCGGCTAGGATGTAGCACATTGCTTGGTTGTGCTCATGAAATAAAACGTTTCTGCTCGCGAGGTGTGGGAGAAACGTTTGAACCGCAAGTCGGACAGCCTTCATCTCCTTCCATGTAATGTGCATCGCTTCGTCGCAGTCGCTCAAGAATCCCCTTGCCTCCTTGTGACTATTGAGGACCGCTCCCCATCAGTAGCATGAGCTGTGTAGGCCCGCTTTCTCCATTGGTTGATGGATGGGCCTCCCGTTGGACTGAGTCGGAACCTCTGTCCACCATTGTAAGTCTCGTATAAACTGTGGGGTCATCCGGACCTTGCCACCCCATCCTTCGCCGATGACGCAGTGTAGCTCTATCGGGAAGAAGCGTGCTGCCGGAATGGCGAGGACATGTATTGAGCATGTCTTGCGAGTTACTATAGATCTCGTACCGGTAGCCATTGCGAGTTCTTGGTAGCTCGTCCGATGACTTGTCGTGCAGGTGTGCTGATTTTCGGAAGCTTGTCCGCGGGGGCGAAGAAATCGCCCTTTGCCGAGTCGATGTTGATGCCGAAGTGGTGACCGAACGGCGTTGGCTCACAACATCCCTTGGTTAGGTGGCGAAGCAGTCCGAGCCGGTCGAGGAGCTTTTCGAGGCGTTCGCGAACCTCGAGGGCTTTTTGTTCGGAAGAGGCGAAGAGCCAAAAGTCGTCGACGTATGGTAACACCCTTGCTCCTCTCCATCGCTTTCTTGTAAGGTAGTCGTGTCGCGTCTATTGGCCAAGGGGGGGACTCGCTGGGTCCGCTGTTCGAAGGTGGCAACGAAAGGTCTCGTCCGTGAGGGAACATAAGTGGAAAGGTGAGAATGACACGCCATCGGTACTTTAGCTAAGCGATAAAGCTGGCCGCGGACGTTCACCGTTAAGTAATCGCGAAAATCTAGGGCCATCCCCAACGCGTAAAATCCGTCTTGCAGGTTGAAGCTATACATGTAGTCGCCGTGCCTCTTTAGGTGTCGGACTCCGAAGAGGGTCTCCATGTTGAGACGCTTTCTTCTGCAATAGTCGTTTAGGTGGCGTAGATCGCGAATTATACGCCCTTGGTTCTTGCTTGGCTTTGGGACAAGGAAAAGTCTCGAAACGAACATGTTGTTTGTAGAGTGCTTTCAAGCTCCCGTTTTCGCGAATCTTGCGAGTCCCGCGTGTACAAACGTGAGTTGCTCCGGTGTGGCGTCCGGTAGAGATACGCCTTGTCGAATGGTGGCAGTGGTCGATTGTGTCGAAAAGGGGTAGAGACCCCCTCAGGAGTCCATTGCAGGACTTACCCGCTTGCGCCGATATTCTCCCACTCTTTCCAATTTTGCCGCACGCCATGACGCATGTAGGCGGAGTCGGGTTTGCATGAATTGGCCCGGCGGCTCACACCGTCAATCGTGTGTCTCGTGTTCGACTTCGGCTTTTGGGTGTGGGCGGGGCTTGGGCTTGTCGGGCCTCGCCTCTTGTTCTGCCTTGATCGGGACCGTCCCCTTGTCATTAGGCTTGCCGCTTGCTAGGTAGCCCTTGTTGCATGGGCTCGGGCTGCCTCTTCATGTTGGCGGCTTCTTGAACTGGGCTGAAACTTTCGCTTTTGCTGCGGCGTGCATGTTGACTTCGAGGCGCTTGTCGTCGAGTTCTGCGAGGAGCCCGTCGACTCTATCAACGCTCCGGTCACTGGCCTTGGTGCCGAAGAATCTGAAGTACACGAGCCTCTCGACGACCCGCTCTTCCCCAGCGAGTAGCTTCTTGCACTTGAAGCGTGGCATGTAAGTGAGCTTTTCCTCGTGCGCGTTGGAACATGTTGAGTGCGTTCTCCTGGTCGCGTCGAATGGACCCCATGCGTCCGCTTCCTTTTGCGAGGAATAGGTTTCCGGACGAATCGCGTTCATAAAAGTTTCGAGTGCCGGGTCGATGGTTGCATGATACGTTCCATAGCAAACAAGGTGTCGATACTCGTCCCGCGACGTGATGCGGTGTTCCTCGGTCAGGAATTTGTCTCGTTCGTCGTGGCGTGGTCGCCACATGCTCGGACGTGTGTGCTAGCACTAGCATTCCGTTGCCTAGTGCTTATGTACAAGGTAGCTATTTGTCATCCCAGTACTTAGTGTTATGCTATTAGCGGTACTCTATTCCCTACTAGTGGCGGTCAGCCGGCCCTGCCAGTGCCTTCGCCGGCCGCCATCTCTCTCTTCCTACTTCTCTAGTCACCACAGCCGGCCCCCTTATGGGGCCGGCACGACCTGCGTGTAACTACCCGTTCCCAATCCCGACAGGTTATGGGCCCTCCACTAAGTTACACTAGAGAAGAGCGTGTGTAAAGCGCTCGGCGCCACGCTAGTAATTCATCGTCCAACCGACACCACGGATCGCCTTCGAGCTGGTTGTCCGGGACTGTCCAATCATCTCCCACGTAAAAAGGAGAAGGGCGTGTGTAAAGCGCCCGGCGCCACGCTCGCCACACTCAGCTTTCGGTCTCACCTAGCCTTCACCCTACCGATGCTCTCGACCGGATCTGGTTGTATAAAACCGACCCGCGAAAATTTGGCCCGTGCGTACTTTAATTAGTACTGTTATTGTTTTTTCCCGAGGCAACGCCGCAACGCTCACCTAACTTAGCGAGGAGCTAACTTGTCCCACAGCGAAAGGGGGAGTCAACGCGAGCATCGCTCGTCTATGCTTTTGCGTGCCTACACGCTCCTAACAGCCTTGTTGGCTTTGCTTCTTCCTCGCCGGTCGCTCTCATGCGTCGGCTAATTCGCCCGTGGGCAGTTTTTCCCGCTACATGTCAGACTAGTACATTACGCAGTACATTTGGAACCGCTTCATATCGGCAACTCGCCAGTAGCGGCACGTTCCCGTGAGCGCATGTCGCTACACCTACCCGGCTTGAGACACACGCTAAAAGCACTACACCTTCGCCCAAGATGGCACCTTCCTCAACGCAAGCTAGGACGACGTCAAGACCTCGGCTACCGTGAGGGGGGGTGTTAGCACTAGCATCCCGTTGCCTAGTGCCTCGGGGATATGTGTATGATAAGTACTACATTTGTAGATATCTGCTTACATGAATTGGTCAGCCAGAGCCAAAGGGAATGATGAAGGGTGGGTTTGCGTGAGCTGTGCTCGCGCAAAATGTGGCGGTTAGCCTCCTCAAGCTAAACGCTAGCACAAATCAGTTCTAATCTGTCTAGTTCTGTCGTTGCAAGATGGCAAAATGATGTTGTTGAGAGACGATGGTGAAAGATGTTTCACTGCTGTACTTAAGCAGTATATGTTGTAAGTGAACAATGGAATTGTTAAATGGTTCTGTCACCTCCCTCTACTGCAGTGGGCTTAAATAGGTTTCTGCCCAGATTGCTTACTTTTGCAAGCTACGCTTACGTGTCAGGCGTTAAGGCTGTCTAACCGTCGTCATCTGTCCTGAGACGCGGCCTGCTTAGCATTGGGTTTCACGACGCGGCTCCTTCCGCATCGAAGAACTCGCTTAGGCGCGTCATCTGGCTAGTTAGATTAATTATGCGTATCTGTACGTACCAGGAGGTACTGGTCGTACTGTAGCATCAGCACCCTTATGAATATTGCAGTAGCGACGTACCCACGTTTGTACGTCCATCCTGTGGAAAAGCACGAATTAGTGTTTGTAACGAGTACATGTACAATGTCCTGCAATGTACTGTTGCATGACTGTACTCGTCACACTCGTACCCTCCCCCTCTTGACAGATCTTGAGGCCGCCGCGAGGCAGACCTCCGTGGTTCGTAGCTCCTTTACTTAAGCAGTTACTGGGACTCAGGAATACGCGCGGGGTGAGCGTGCATGAAGTCGATGTACGCATGAGTCTTGGCAAACTTATGCCATTGGGGCGTCTCCAAGAAATCTTGTAACGCTGTGGTCCGGTGTACTTCGTTTAACCGGTGCCAGACATGTGGAATGTCGTCATCGCTGAAGTGCGTCATGAAGAGCAGATATTTGCCTCGTCGCCCAGGTAGCGACTTGATGCACACAGCAGAGATGTACGAGACATCAAACTCCTCGTCGTCTCCTTCAGGTACAGTCACCGGGACAACTGGTCGTAGTGGAGCGGTAGAGCAGGGTCGCAAGTTGTTAACATGGAACACAGGATGTAAGCGTACTTTCGCTGGAAGTTTTAATCTGTAACTGTGTTTCCCAATTTGCTCCTCCACTGAAAAAGGTCCAAGCTGTCTGTCTCTTAGTTTCCGGTTCGGTTGTCCTCGCAGAAAAAGGTTTGTTGTGACGATTAACACCTTGTCTCCCTTAGCGAAGTGTGGCGCTGTAGACGGTTCTGTGCGTGCTTGCATCTCATCTTTGTGTAGTTGTAACACTGAGCGTACCAGGGTGTGTACTTCCTGTAACAATCTCAATCGTTCTGCTGCGTCTTGCGAAATTGGAATCGATGGTCGCATGCTGAACAGCAAGTCAGGAGGCTCCTCAAGAGAAAACCCAAAGTTAGCCTCGAACGGTGTGTGCTCAATTCTGAGTGCACGCGAAGCGTTGTACGCGAATTCCACTTGTGGTAGTAGTGTTGTCCAATCAGAGCCATCATAGCAACAGAAGCAACGAAGAAGCTGCTGAAACGAGATGTTCACTCGTTCTGTCAACCCGTCCGTTTCTGGATGTCGACTGGAAGACATGTTCAAACGCGTTCCGAGACGTCTCCAAAGTGTCTGCCAGAAGGCACTGACGAATTTCGGGTCGCGGTCGCTAATCAGCACACGGGGCAGTCCATGTAAACGGTAGACTCCTTGTAAAAACAAAGTTGCAGTTTCTTCGGCAGTAATCGACTCTGTACATGGCAGAAAATGGGCCATTCGAGTGAGATGGTCTACTACAATCAGCACACTGTTAAAGCCATTGCTCTCAAGTAGGTGTGTAAGGTAGTCGAGACCAACTGTATGCCACGGTCTGGGTGGAACAGGTAATGGGTAAAGAGTCGCAGCCATCTTCGGTCGAATCTTTGCTCGTCGACATACGACGCAGCGTTCACAAAAATCTTTCACATCTTGGCGAATACGTTTCCACCAGAATCTGTCGAGTGCTTTAGCAAGAGTGCTAGCAACTCCTCTGTGACCAGCTGACGAACTTTCGTGCGGCTCTGTGATCAATCTCAGTCGGAGCTCAGAGTTCTGTGGTATACAGAGGCGATTGAGGCGCCAAAAGTATCCGTCTCTGGCTTCAATCCGGCTGTCTTTCGTCCACTCACCCTCGTCCCCATAAAACGAGTCTTGTGAGAATCCCTCGCGAATGAGATCAGCGAACTCAGGGCTCAGCTGCAGCGCGTTAACAGTCAGTAAATTTAACTGCGCGTCTTCAAACAGCAGCTGGGACTTCCGTCGTAATTCTCGATCTGACGGAACCTCGCCATCCCAAAATAAGGGTACTGTGGCATGAGGTACAAAGTCTGGACGCCGGCTTAACGGGTCAGCTTCGTTCAGAGCTCCTTTGCGATATGCAAGTGTCATCGAGCCCACAAACGGTTGCAAATCCCGCAGGTATCTTGCTTGCCGCTTGTTGAGCATGTTGTTCGGTTGCCTGAGCGGATGTCGCAGTGTGTCTTGGTCTGTTACGACAAGGAACTTAGAGCATCCTTCAAGATAGCACCTCCAATGCTTGACAGCTTCGCATACGGCCAAAGCTTCTAAGTCGTACGCAGAGTAAGTGTTACCACGCTCAGCTGGATTCAGCTTACGCGCCCAGTAAGAGACTGGTTGAAGACCTCCTCCTTGGTCTTGCAACACGACTGCTGCAATCCCCAATGTTGAAGCATCATAACTACACTGAACGAACTACACTGAACTACACAATCATAGCTACAGTGAACGTCGCGTCCGAGCCAACCTCCGGAAGGATCAGGCATGGCGCGGAAATGAGCCGTAACTTGAGAGTCTCAAAGGCTTCCAAACAAGCAGGCGTCAACGTAACCTTCTGTGGCTGGGACTTCCGCAGTTAGTCCGTCAATGGAGCCGTAAGGTCGCTAAAATGGTGTATGAATCTGGCGTAGAAGTTGCAGAATTGTACGAAACTGCGAACCTCCTTCTGTGTCTTGGGCACTGGCCAGTCTGCAACGGCCTCGACTTTCTTTGTGGAAACCGAAATTTTACCGGCTGACACAGTATAGCCCAGGTACTCCATCTCTTGCAGTCCGAAGAAGCATTTCTTAAGGCGTAATTTCAAGCCCTCCTCCTTGAATCGTTGTAGCACGAGACGTAGGTGTTTCATGTGCTCCTCCAGAGTTCGACTGTAGATACAGACGTCATCGAGGTAGACTGTCACGAACTTATGTAAAAAGTCGCGCAGTATGTCATTCATCATCCGCTGAAATGTAGCCGGTGCACTGCACATGCCAAACGGCATGGCGACCCATTCCATTAAGCCATCAGGGGTCTGAAAAGCCGTCTTGTGAACGTCATGATCACGCACTCGAACTTGCCAGAATCCAGAGGCGAGATCGAGGTGTGTATAAAAAATCGCGTCTTTAAGTTCGTCCTGAGTGTCATCCACACGCGGAAGTGGGTAAGCATCTTTACGCGTAATCTCGTTAAGGCCACGGTAATCAATGCACAAACGTAGCGAGCCATCAGCTTTCCGCACAAAAAGAATTGACGAGCCGAACTCACTATAGCTGGGACGGACCAGTCCAGCCTCCACCGCGTCTTTGAGCTGTCGATTGAGCTCAGCGCGCTCTGCTGGTGACAATCTGTTCAGCCGTTGGCGTCGCATCGGGCCAATTTTTTCAATGGGGTGATCCCACTGTCGGCTTACAGGTGGAGAGTGGCTGACGTAAGTTCAATGACGTAAAATTCAGCATGACGTCCTCTGCTGCGGCGCGTCTTGCGCATGAGCTTCTGAACTTTTGTAGACGACAGCAGCAGACATTCAGGGCGTCGTTCCTCAAGTGTAGTTTCCACTGCAGGGCCATCCATCAGTGTAAAAACCCTAGTTGTACCAAACTGTAAAGAGGCATGTTCGTCATCAAGCCATGGTAAACCCATGATTAAATCAGTTGTACGTAAATCACGTAAGACGTAAAAAGTCCGGTGAAATTCGTGTCGAGCTAGCTCAAAAGTAACATACCAGATTGTCGTAGAAGTTACTCGTTGTCCGTTGGCGAGTCGAACTGGGGTCTTAGTCGCAGACTTCCGAGTTTGTAAAGCAAAGCGTCGTACAAAGTCTTCTGACACGAAATCAAGCGTCGCAGCGCAGTCCACTAATCCAGAAATTTGGTGTCCGCCATCAACCGTTTTCACAGTCAGCTCAGTTCGAATTAACGGGCGAGCTTCCGTGAGGTCAGTCAGTAGGGTTGTAGTTGGCGAAGAAAATTGTCGCAGCGTAGCGATGGACGGTTCCGTGTCGTCAGGAGGTACAGGTACCGAGTCGGGTTGATCAGCTGCTGTAGTTGTTGAGTCGTAAAACGCACAATCTGCGTCGACTAACCACAGTTGTACATGCCAAGGGGCTGGAGCAACCACCCCTAGTTGCGATGGGTTCTCCAGTGACTGACGAGTAAAAAGCTGTGTCCTTGCTGTGAATTCTTGGTAGAGTTTCCAGTTCTTAGTCACTTGAGCAAACTTCGCCCACTTTGGTAGTACAAATACAGCCATCGTAGATGTCGGAGATGTTCGACGACAATCCTCAAAATGCTGTGCAATCTGCTCAGCTAACTCCCAGGGTGGGTTGATGAACACCCGTTCTCATGTCAAGTCCCTCTCAAGAATCGAGTCACTCGGCGAACAGTGAGGTAAGCCACCGTGCGAGTTTAGACCTTCATCATCAGCACATCCCTCCAAAGTGAAGTTGAATCGTGCATGCAGAGGGTCAAAGACTGAGTCAACCAGTTTTCAATCAATTGAACGTCTGGTTACAGGTTTACGACTATGTCTCTGCTTAGTCTGACGACGACGACTAGCTACTAACGTTGCAGGTGTCGCGACTGTAGTCGATGGAGATGCCGAAGGTGTTTCGACAACCTCTGTCGCTAACAGTGTCTAAGAACGAACAGTAGATGTAGCCGGCTGCTCCACTTCGTTGGTAGAACAGCCTTGCCACCATCATTGCTTCTTAGATTGAGGTTCCATAGGTGCCTTGCCCTTCCACTCCGGGCACTGGAACAGTCGGTGCCCCTTCCTGTGGCATTTGAAACATAGTCCCTCCTCCATATGTCGCTTGCGCTCCTCAGGTGTCATCGCATTTGCGAGAGTGTTGAAGTCAACGCGGCCAGATGTTTGACCACGTCCACCATTGTTGCCTCCACGTCCACGTCCACGGCCACGACCACGGCCACCTCCATTACGCTTCCAGATCTTAGAGGCGTCGACTAGAGGGTCTTCAAGGTTGCGCTTGCGCGTTGGTTGTGCATATGGGCCAGCGGAAGACCGCATGTTGCCGAGTTCCGGCGAATCCGTAACGACGTCATTCAGGAAATTTTGCAGCTCCGCCAGAGTAATCTGGTACCCCTTTTTAGCTCGGTGTGACTTCGCCTATTTTTTCAACGTAAAGTTCGCCAGACCGCTAATGAAGCGAACGCAATGCACATCGGCTGTCAGGTTCTGACGAGACCTGACAAAGTTGATGGGTGAAAACAGAATGATTACACACTCTACAAGACGCTGAAGGTATGTCACCTTCAGCAGTGTCTCATCCTTGTCTATCACATGACACCGTCCGCGTCCCAATCATGACACACGCCCACCACATGGTGAGCACACGCCAACCACTATTCTGAGCCCTTAGATCATATCTAACGCTCAGCAACCTGTCACTATCAGCAACCATATCTATTGAATTGCTGAATGCCTTATCATCTAGATGTGCTGAGTCACAGCTGTCCTATCACTGCAACACTCGTACATGATATCAATATTGCTGAGTAGCAACTTGATTACCATATCAAACAATGCTATTCAACACTCCCCCTTGCTACTCGTGCAAACCCATGATCACAGTGCACAACTTATTGTGCATTTCACTCACCAAAGGTTTGGTGAGCGCATCGGCAAGCATGTCCTCTGTTGCACAATGCTTGACCTCGATATCGCCGCTCTCCACCTTCTCCCGACATAAGTGATACCTCACATCCATGTGCTTGCTCCGGCCAATTGTCATGCTATTCTTGCTGAGTGCAATGCAGCTTTGGTTGTCTTCATGGATAGTGACAGCGGAGCCGGAGTCCTGGTGAAGCTCATGCATCAATTGCCTCAAAAACACCGGCTCTTGAGTAGCGTTGGTCAGCGCCATGTACTCTGCCTCCGCTGTGGACAGTGCCACGGTCTGCTGCCGCTGACTCTTCCAGCTCACTGCCGCACCATTCAGCATGAACACGTATTCTGTGCGGGAGCGCCGCCCAGCCACATCGCTCGCATAATCTGAGTCCGACCAGCCTACCAACTCGGATGATTGCACGCTGCTTCCGTACACCAGTGATGCATCAGCGGTGCCTTTGAGATACCGAAGCACTCGCTTGGCCTGCTCCCAATGCGCGTGGCAAGGATTGGCCATGTATCGACTGAGATGAGTGACAGCCATGGTGATGTCTGGTCGGGTGCTCACATAGGCGTACAACAAGCTTCCAATCAGGCTCTAATAGGGCACCGGCCCGGGAGGCAGCTGCGTGACGGATGGCTCGTCCCCGCACTTGCCAACAACATCTGCCGCCATTGGTGAGCTCACTGGCTTGCAGTCCATCATGTTGAAGCGCTCTAGCACGTCGAGCACGTACTGGCGCTGGCCAAGCCTGATGATACCGGTGCCACGATCCCGCTCCACCGTCATGCCGAGCAGCCACGAGACTGGACCAAGGTCTTGCACGTTGAACCTGCTAAATGCAACCTTGAACTCCGGTATGAATCGGCCCGCTGCTCCGGCAATGATGTTGTCGTCCACCTAGAGGGCCAGGATGTACAATTGGCCTGCTTTCTGGTAGATGAAAGTACACGGATCCACTTTGGACTGGCAGAAGCCATACTCCTCTAGCCATGCAGTGATAGTCTTGTTCCAGTTTCTGGGAGCTTGCTTTAGGCCGTAGAGGGCCTTTTGCAGCAGACACACAAGCTATGTCCCTTTGTTGTCAGTACTCCGGAAGCCTTCAGGCTGTCGCATGTATATATGCTCGTCGATGTTGGCCTCCAGGAATGCTGTCACTACATCCAGCTGCTCCACCTCCCAGTCATGGAAAGCAGCTAACGCTAGTACCACCCGGATAGAGATCACCCGCACAGTAGGAGCAAAGGTCTCGTGATAGTCCACGCCATGCTCTTGTGTGAAGCCACGCGCCACTAGTCTTGCCTTATACCTTGCAATATTACCATCAGAGTCGCGCTTCAGCTTGAACACCCACTTGGAGTCCACTAGCCTTCTACCGGCAGGACGGGGAACCAACTTCCATGTGTTGCGCGATACAAGCGAGTCATACTCAGTCTTGATGGTTGCTTCCCACTCCGTGGCTTGAGGACCTCGCAGCGCTTGTTTATACGACGCAGGCTCGTGCACGACATTACTTGGATTGATAGCTGCGGTGTTGCCAACAACCCACCACTGACCCGGAGGACGCCTCGTCCGAAGACTATACCTTTGTGCAGTTCTGGGCTGCTCCGCTGGTGCTGTCTCCCCCAAATTCACATCCGGCTCGTCCTCAATCGACTGAGAACTGATATCGCCAGACGTATACTACTGCGTCTCCCCTACGGAAGTGTTAGGCTCCCCCTTCGCCACTTCTGGCACCTCACGAGGAGCCTCATCCACCAGCTTTGTCTCCCCCACGAATGTATCTGGCTTCTCCCTAGCCGCTTCATCAGAGGTGCTGTCATCACCAACCTCGGCATCCAGCATCTCACGTGCGGGACAGCTCTCCCCCATGGAGATGATAGCACTCTCGTCAAACACCACATTCCGGCTGCTCACAACACGTCGAGTGGTGGGGTTGTACACCAGCCATGCAGGGGACTCGGGTGCGTAGCCCACAAACACGCCTTTCCATGCACGATCGTCCACTTTGCGGCGCTGCGACTTGTCCACGTGGACATAAGCCGGGCAGCGAAACACCCGCATGGAACTCAAGTCAGCCGGTCGACCCGTAACAAGCTGGTACGGAACGCCACCAGCTCCACTGCTGCACACCCGATTGCGGATGTGCACCGCTGCCGCCATAGCCAATGCCCAATAGGACTTCGGCAGCCCACCATGCCGAATCATAGACTGTGCCATCGGAACCAATGTGCCCCACTGCCGCTCGATCCGACCATGCTGCCAATGAGCGTAGGGGGCGGTGACCTCTAGGGCGATGTTGAACTCGTCCAATAAGCTCCGGAACGCAGCACCAAGAAACACAGCGTCGTTGTCGACCCGAAGCCGGCGAACTGTGTACCCCAGGGAGCGAATGGTGGTCAGCATCCGACGGAACGAAGAAGTGGCCTCGTCCTTGGATCGCAAGGCATCATGCAGCACGAAGCGGCTGCGGAAGTCAACTGCGCCGAAGTTGTAGCGCCTCCCACCCAAGGATGGAACACTCATCGGGCCACAACAATCCACACCAATCACTTCAAACAGCCCAACATCTCGGTCCGCAGGAGCACGAGGAATATTGCGGACTTGAGATTTACACATAGCGCATGTCTCACAGAATCCCAACTTCTCGTGTGATGCGTAGCCCAAGCTTTCCACATGACCTGTTAACAGCTCGTCCAGCTGAGGCTCCCTAATGTGACCGAGTCGGGAATGCCATAGCCGCTTCCCCGATGACGCCGTGGCCGCCGAAGCCGTAGCACGCGCTGGAAGAGCAACCGTCGCAGGCAGCCAGATCAAACCGTGGGCTCGCTCCATGGGAATCTTAACACCACCACCATAAGTGGCGTGAAGCTGAAGATGGTCCATAGGATCGGCCAACAACACGCTATGCCCCTGCTGCCGCGCGTGAGTGAGGCTAAACAACCGATGATATGTCCAAGACGCACGACGGGACAGCTCGGGAACGTGAAGCACATGGCGCAACGTGGCAGGAATCTTCGTACCGTCTGCAGCCGTCACAATGATCCGGATAGTTCCAACGCCCACAGCAAAAGCACCGATGCCCTTCACCCACAGCCGGTCAGAAAGCGGACGATAGTTCACGAAGTCATAACGTTTGCTGGTCATATGGTGGCTGGCTCCACTGTCGGCTAGCCACATCCAAGTCTCCCCCTCACTCATCACCATGGCTCGTGCTTCAGAGAACGACCTAGCAAGACTGGCAGTGATGTCCACCCCGGCAAGGAAAGCCACGGGAGACTCGAGACTCGCAGAATTACCACTAGCACGTCTTTCAGGGCGCTCTGACCGGCGATGGCCCTTCTTGCCGCAACTGATTCAAATGCCGCGGAAGGGTCGGACTCCGCCAGCTCCCACAGCCACACCACGTGAGTTCCCAGGGCCATGCATGGATTTTAGTTGCTCGTGAAGATCATGGACCTGGCGCTTCAAGGATTCAGCAGAGGTGTCACCGGAAAAGGCCGGAAAAGCTGCAGGGGGCGGCGCCTCCGTCTGAGTCCGGCCACGACTCTCAATACGCATGCCTTTTTGTCGAAGGTCTCGCTTGACGGCGTCCATGCTGAGGCTGTGGACGTCCCATGTGCATGTGATGGAGTGGTACTCTTGACGTAGACCCTTCACCAAGTACATGATGACCCGTCGGTCGTGAACGTCCTCCCCCACACGGGCTAGCTGGCGTTGAAGTCGGACCAACCGGTTCAAATATTGGAGACTGGTCTCATCGTCTGCCTGGGCCTTCTCCATATCTTGCAGCAGCTCAGCGAGACGGTAGATGCCATCGTCTTCATAGTGGTCCACCAGCGCAGTCCACGCTTTAAGGCCGCAGTTTTCGTCAACTTCATGGACATTCTCAATAATTGAGAGATCGTCCTCAGGCAGCGCCATAATCAAAGTAGAGTACAAGTCGAGGTGTTGCTGCGCGGTAGCGGCGTCGTTCTCGAGGAGAGCCGGTGCCCAGTTCTGCATCAATCCAAAAGCACGGAACCTCTTCTTCCAGACATCAAACTCTCTCCTTTCTCCACTGAACTTGGGAAGTTTCACAGAATCCATGAGTGCTATATCTCGACAGCTCCGGAAAGTACCGAAAGATCGACGGATAATAGTCACCAACCGCTGCCCGGCAGGCCTTCAAGGGGGCGGTCAAGGTCCGGTCAATGGAGCTTCAGAACGAGCACGACAAGGCGCCGACCGAAGGCGGAGCTGTACTTCAGGAGTCTACACAGCCAAAGCAAACGGAAACCGGTTTCATGAGGTCTGTCGGGGTTCGTCGTACAATTGGATAGTACACCGAGCAGGGATCCTTCACCAACTGAAAGCCAAAAACCCCGGAGAGCAAAAATGGACGAGGACTGCGAGAAAATCCCAACGAGCTGTACTTCCCGAATCAGAACAACGTAGGCAGGCGGACTATGGCCTTGGAAGGCCAGTCGAACGACGTCGTACACATGTGATAGTACACTACTGCAAGATGTCTCACCAACTCGCACTCAAACAGCCCAGGGACGCGAGGAAAGACGCCAAATACCCAGATACTGGATCATGTGATATGGAAAACGAAGGCGCAGGCTGAAAATCCAAAGCACATGCGACTGAACAAGCGTTGTTCAAGCGAGTGAAAACGGTCGGTGGTTTCTAGGCTCCAAGCAACGCAGGAAAGTCGCTACAAGCCCGAATTCGAAGGCAAACCACCCAACAAAGAGAGTCAACCGCTTTTGCGACCCAGCCACACATGAAGATCGTGTAGCACAACAGAAGCCCAAGACTCGCGCCGGAAAGAAGCTCAAGGTAACGGTTCCAGTCAAGAGTGTCGACTCCAACCGAGGGCAAAAGGAGGGCCCATAACTTGGCAAAGTTGATGGGTGAAAACAGAATGATTACACACTCTGCAAGACGCTGAAGGTCTGTCACCTTCAACAGTGTCTCATCCTTGTCTATCACATGACACCGTCCGCGTCCCAATCATGACACACGCCCACCACATGGTGAGCACACGCCAACCACTATTCTGAGCCCTTAGATCATATCTAACGCTCAGCAACCTGCCACTATCAGCAACCATATCTATTGCATTGCTGAATGCAATATCATCTAGATATGCTGAGTCACAGCTGTCCTATCACTGCAACACTCGTACATGATATCAATATTGCTGAGTAGCAACTTGATTACCATATCAAACAATGTTGTTCAACAAGACCGACGTAAGAAGTCGTTGTACTGCTTGGTGTAAAAGGCGTAACTCATCGTGTTGCTCTGCGTAAAGTTCAGCAAAGCATTAATTGCGTCGTCTTGAATGTTCGGAAGAAACGTTGTCTTGCGTAACTCCGCGACAAGCTCGTCATGTGTAGATGGAATAGCAGCTTGGGTTTTACGGTTCAGCCACCACCCATTCAGATGTCCTCAGAACTGTGAAGTAACCCATATAACCGAGTCGTACGAGTCAGCCGTAATGCCAAGCATTAGAAAACGCTGAGGCTGAGCTTCAAGCCAATCCTCCAGTTCATTAGCGATTCGACCATTCTGTAAGGGTGAGTTAATTGCAGCTTTACGCTGTGTCTCCGTGAGGGTAACATGTAGTCCAACCAAGTTCTGAGTAGGCATCGGCATTCCCACACGTAAATCTGTCGGCGTTTCACCACTCAGCTGATTGATGTATCCACGAATCAATAGCCAGACATGACCAGAGTCGACCGACGTAAACCGGGAGAACATAAAGAAATGTCTCGGAATAGATGTGTCGTCTTGAAAGACCGGGCTGTGTGAGTAGACTGCTCGACAAAAAGTCTCCCATTGAGTCACGTAACCGAAGTGAAGTAACTCGCTCTTGTGCTTCTCAGCACGAAGTAACCCCGTCGTAGCGGGCGTAAGGTTCAGATCGTCAATGTTAATTGATTCCGGGACGACGTAAGTACCATCCGGATTAGTTGTCGACTGTGCTGTAACATCATGTTCAACCTGAGCAGATGTACGTAAGTGGCTCGTAGCGAACATGACAGGGACAGAAGCCGAGTATACATAAACTACCTATAGTCCTTGAGGTAACGCAACTCGAACAGGAGCGTCACTCAACATCGTTAAATCATCTTGTGTCAGAGTAAGACCGGTTTCCTCGTGTAACTCTCGAACGGCAGCGTCCACAGGCTCTTCGTTAGGTAAGACAAAGCCAGCCGGGAACCAAGTTTTACCGGTACGAGGCTCACGTTGTAATACAAGCTTCACATCCGACAGTTTAGTTCCTCCAACATGGATTACAATCACCACGTAATGTCCAGGTCCTACAAAAGCCATCTCGAGTCAATCAGGCAACGTCGAGCGAATCAATGAGCAACGAAAACGTGCGTCGACCAAAGAGCTCCGAAACCAGTGTGGCGGTTAGCCTCCTCAAGCTAAACGCTAGCACAAATCAGTTCTAATCTGTCTAGTTCTATCGTTGCAAGATGGCAAAATGATGTTGTTGAGAGACGATGGTGAAAGATGTTTCACTGCTGTAATTAAGCAGTATATGTTGTAAGTGAACAATGGAATTGTTAAATGGTTCTGTCACCTCCCTCTACTGCAGTGGGCTTAAATAGGTTTCTGCCCAGATTGCTTACGCTTGCAAGCTACGCTTACGTGTCAGGCGTTAGGGCTGTCTAACCGTCGTCATCTGTCCTGAGACGCGGCCTGCCTAGCATTGGGTTTCACGACGCGGCTCCTTCTGCATCGAAGAACTCGCTTAGGCGCGTCTTCTGGCTAGTTAGATTAATTATGCGTATCTGTACGTACCAGGAGGTACTGGTCGTACTGTAGCATCAGCACCCTTATGAATATTGCAGTAGCGACGTACCCACGTTTGTACGTCCATCCTATGGAAAAGCACGAATTAGTGTTTGTAACGAGTACCTGTACAATGTCTTGCAATGTACTGTTGCAGGTTCGCACTCGTCACAAAAAGGCAGAAGGTGGTCTAACGCTGTGTGCGGCGCGTCATATATATATAAGGGGTCTATTTTACTTAGGCAACGTATGTAAAGCTAGCCTAGACGGTTAGACTTGTGGAGCGTCATGGCAACGCTTGCTAATCTAGCCCCCGTGCAATTAAAGCCTCTATAATTTTAACACTATGACTATTTACAAAGCTGTGGGGGGCTCCGTTTGCCATCATACTGCCTTGCTGGTAATCTGCGGTTGGCCGCCCCATAGCGTAATCCATCCAAAGAAGTACCAATTTGGTGTCGTAGGTACGACAATGGGGTCGATGTAGTCAAGCACGACGCCCATCCGCCGAAAAGTAATTTATACATGGTAACCCCTATTGCGTAAGCGGCCGTAGTCGCACCTTTGCGAAGAAAATGCGATGTCTAAGCGCATTCGTCCGGGGGGTTAACTCCGATGTCCATGAGGACGAGTTGCATCTAGATCCTAAGTGTGTCCGCCGACGAGCGGGTTGGTTTGTCGCGGCTGCAGATCGCCCAACGATACAATGGGGTCTTGTCACTCGAATCCAATCGAAGTTTGTCGAAAAATCCAGCAGGCTGGCAACGCGACTATGGGTGTTCCTTGGAATGGCGCACATGAGTCCGTGTTTTGCAGCTACTCCTCGTCCTTTTCGGTTTCGATGGTACATGATGATTCCACCTTGCTGTGAGGTGATGAGGTCACCAGTAAGGCACTCAATACTTGCACCCCCGCGGGAGAAGAAAAGAAATAATATAGTGGTAGCGACACATGCTCATAGCAACTCGATATTGGTGCGTGGTACGTCCCTAGCACATAGCTATTGTATGTCGAGGCTGATCGCCTCTGCCCGTACCAACGCGAGTAGGACAAACTTGCCCGGTAATGGTACGCGGATGAGCGTAGGCGACAAGCTCACATGTGACGCTGCTAATCATGTGCGCACACGTGCGACAAGGTCGCTTGATGCAACCGGCTTACGTCCGTGGTCCTTGCAAAAGTTGTTGTCCGGCGAGAGGAAAGGTTGTAAGCCTGAAGCCTTGACTGTGCCGAGGTTGCCAAGCCTTGTAACAAATTTGGCCATAGTAGCGGGGTTATCGGCTAGGAGAGGTAGCTGTTGGTCTTCACAGAATTCGAAGCACCGTTGAATAGTACTCCCGTACGTCGCGGAGGTGTTAGGCGCGCATGATGTTGTAAGCAAGCTCAGTGTTTGTGCACCGAGAACGTCGGGGCTCAAAATCTGGGACATGTACGGTCGCATGGAATCCGTCCAAGGGTTGGTACATTAAGTAACCTCGATACAATACTTTCGTGCATGCTTGCGTGTAGCTAGGGTGTTGGGTCGCGTAGCTAGTGGGCCTTGTCCTTTGTCGAAGGTAGTTAACGTTGCGCCGACGGCTCGTCGCTAAAAGTAAGTCCATGGTGGAAGGGAATGTAGAATACAATAACGGGCCAATGAGGCTGCATGGCATGCCTCGCCCGGCCCGTCGGCCCGGACGAAATGAGTTGTCTCGGGGGGAGATGCTAAGTTCATTCACGGCCATCTCGGTGAGTGCTTGGCGCCACACTTTGCCCGTCCATCTAGGGGCGACCAATGTAGTTGTTGAGCCGCTCTACCGTAATATGAGTACGAGGCAGGGTAGTTGGGGCCACGGGGGGTTGCACAAGTTGTTTTCGCATGACCACCAGGTTGTTTGGAAGGTGTAAAGCGTCCACAGCTTCACAAGTGGGGTCTAGCCATCTTGAGTTGTAGCGGGGTAGAACCTTGTTGAGGGCTGATTCGAAACAATCGATGATGTGTGGTACGTACCGGGAGTTGAGGTCCACGAATAGCACCAAGTCGAGTTGCAATTCGTCGTTGCCGAGGTGTTTGTTGAGTCGGTCTGCCTCAGGGAGTGGATCCGGATCCTACCGAGCAAACATGCTCTAACTTCAAAGCCCGAAATTGCAGCAAAATATGCACGAATAGCACGCGCATGGTCTCGGATCTACTCGGATTCGTGGGTTCGAACCCTAGTTTTCTTGGCCGGATCCACTCCCTGGTCTGCCTAGACATTCGCCGCCGATCGAATGTAGCGGGCTATGAAATTGATCCCTTTCACGTCCAGTAGGTGCAAGAGCTTGCGTAGCTCGATCATCGTAGCTGGTGATCTTGAAGTTAGGCCGGCTAGGATGTAGCACATTGCTTGGTTGTGCTCATGAAATAAAACGTTTCTGCTCGCGAGGTGTGGGAGAAACGTT
>JAPMLY010002100.1:0-62051 GCA_026401115.1 Tetraselmis chui
AGCGGGTATCATAACTGTGCGTGTGTGTGTGTGTGTGCGTGTGTGCGTGTGTGTCTCAAATTTATGACAATGTGTGCGAATAGGTGTTTCTATGTGTTTCTGTGTGTGTGTGTGTGTGTGCGCGCGCGTGTGTGTGTATGTACGTTTGTGTGTGTTTAAATGAGTATTATGACACGGTGCGCGCGGGCGTGTGTGTGTGTGTGTGTGTGTGGGGGGGGGGGGGGGGGGGGGGGGGGGGGGGGCTAATGTGCGTGTGCTCAAGATTGAGAATGTTGATTGGGGTGTGGAGGGGTGTGGAAGGAGGCGCGCACTTCAAAGCCGCCCTGAGAAAAGGCCACCGCCAGGCGACGTTCCTTATCAAACACAGGCGAATCATCCAAGTACTTGAGGCCAGGCATGGCAGCCACCATGGCCTTACGGTAATGCTTCACGCGGCTGACGACGGGGTTGCCCTGCAGCCGGAGCAGACTGAGGCCGGACAGCGCCTGCAGCACCGCCACCGCGCCCTCCTCCTCCAGCCGGTTCTTGCCTAGATCCACGCTCGTCAGGCTAGGGCACTCCGTGAGGTGCGCGATACTCGCCGCGCTTGCAAGTTTATTGGCCGCAATGTTTAGCGTGCGTAACTTCGGCAGGCAGGAGAGGTTATCGACATGCGAGATGTCGTTCTCGCTGACGTCCAGCGTTTCCAGGTGAGTCATGGTGTGCAGGCCGGCGATGGAGCGGAGAATGTTCTGACCTAAGTACAGGCATCGCATCTCCACCAGCTTCTCAAGCCCCTCGATCTCCTCTATCGCGTTGCACTCCAGGTACAGCGTGCGCAGGCCGGTGTACTCCTAAAAGTCGGAGGACAGCGGACATGTAGTGGTCAGTAAAGGGGGTGCAGCGGAATGGAACCACGGGGCGTGTGCGCGCAGAGTGTCGGGGGGTTGCAGCGGAATGAAGGCGCAGGTGAAGCGTCTCATGGGCGAGTTCATATCCGAAACGTGGCCCAAGGACGAAACTGGCGCGGCGTGTAGGTTAGAGTGTGCCGCGCAGCCAAGAAATGCTTTGGTGCAGCCCCGAACGTCTGCCGACGGAAACACCAACGCGAGACAGACAACGCGGAATAGCGCTGTGCGTATCTAAGTCGCGTAGCGACGAGATACGAATATAGGAAGCAGGGAAGCTGGGGGCTCGCACGTCGAGGTTTTCCAGTTTGGTGATGCCTTTGTAGTGGAGGTGCAGAATTTCGTTCAAGTCCGGCCGGCTCGAGTACCTGCCACAGCCGTCACAACCAGTTCACCCAGGCTCGCTAACGTCGACAACTTCCCCCGAGTCCTCGTCACAAAACAGAAAAGGGACAAAAACATACCACAGTTGACGCGACATTGTGGCTACAGGAAATCGGCAAATAGATAGTGGGAGGATGGAGTTAGCTCACTGGTTGCGCTCCTTGCACATACGACGCAGGGACGCGGACGTCAATTCGAAGGCCATGTTGGAAGACGCCACAGGGCGATTGAAGCAGGGCCTGCGTTTCCGTGTGCGTTTGTGTGCTTGTGTCTACGTGTGTGTTCGTTGTTGGAAGGGGAGAAGGGGGGAAGGGGTGGCTGAAGGAATTCGGATGGCCGCGTCCCGTCCCGATAGTGATGTCACGAGAGTTCCGAACTCGTAACTGTCAGTCTGTCACGCGTGACGGAAACCAGTCTGGCCGTTGAGTGTTGAGGCAGCTTGAAAAAGTTTCTGGGCGTAAGATGGATCCAGAAATACCTCGTTGTGGCGGTGCACTCAACTCTGCTGTCTGCAGAAATTGGAGAAAGGCTGGCTGGCTGGAGCACCGGTGGCTGGCTCGCCGGCTGCTGCTGGTGTTGTTGCTGCTGTCGTTGCCATTCCAGCGACAAGCGCATATCGTCAGCGTAGTCACAACCACCTGTACTGGTACGGGCTTGGCATCTACGACAGGCGCGATAATTGATGATTTACCCGAGGGCGCATTTGATTACACTTCGGCCAAAAGACCACATCAGGCTTGGCAAGGGGAAGATATTAGCTCTAATTATGGGTTGGGTGGGTGGGTTGCGCGAGCCAAATGGGCAAGCGTAAAGCAGAGAGTGCCAGTGCTCGGGGGCTGCACCGGCTTAAGGGTTGCCGCTAGCTAGTGTGCTGGGCGCATGGCTTGGGGCGTTGCGCGAGGCGTTTCCCCCGTCATCGAGGGTTACCTCGAGGTCTGGGTAAGACGGACCGCTTTTACAGTAACGGTTAACCGCTCAGGTGTGCGCTCTATCACATATGTAAGTAAGTTTTGCAGACCTCTAGATTTAAAGCAATCTGACATCATATATGGCGGATATTTGTTCATTCACCGAACTTGTACTTTTACGTAGGCTGCACACCCGCGCCCATTGCATAATATGCCCCCAAAAACTTATCAATCCATGATATATTCAGACATTTACAAAAAAGATGTAGAAAGCCAAAAAATGAACAATGTGGATGACGACAGCCGAAGCCCAAGAAGACCACTGCGAATATCCCATCTCTACCGAGTCAAAGAAGCGAAAAAGCTCACGAAGAGTTGTATAGCACTTTGCAAACTTCGAACAACACAAACAAGATGACCCGAACTCTATATATTGCAACCGTGTATGAGGAGACGGTGTCGAAATCGGGAACGGATAGTTACATGTTGGGTCGTGCCGGCCCCATAGGGGGGCCGGGTGTGGTGTCTAGAGAAGTGAGAAGGACGGAGACGGCGCCCGGCGAAGGCACCGGCAAGACCGGCCGACCGCCACCAACGGGGAAAATAGAGAACCGCTAATAACATAACACGAAGTACTATGATGACAAATAGCTATCTTGTACATAATCACTAGGCAGCAGGATACTAGTGCTATCACCCCTGTCGGAATCGGGAACGGATAGTTACACGAAGGTTGTGTCGGCCCCACATGGGGGCCGGGTGTGGTGACTAGAGAAGTGAGAAGAGAGAGATGGCGGCCGGCGAAGGCACCGGCATGGCCGGCCGACCGCCACTAATAGGGAATAGAGAACCGCTAATAGCATAACACTAAGTACTAGGATGGCAAATAGCTACCTTGTCCATAAGCACTAGTACCTCGGGGACTTGTGTATGTGTATGACTTGAAATGAAATGAAATGAAATTGTTTACAACAGTACCATAATTAACCGGCTGCTGTCTCTGGGCCCTCCTTGCTTGTGCCTAGTGAAATTATCTAGCTAGGGGCTAGACCGTGAACTACTAATCCCAACCTCTCCATTGGCACTGACGATACCGTCTAAAACATACACGTAACCAGGCATTTATTATTTCTTGATCTAAACGTTTTTTGGGGATACAGTATGAACTAATACGTTGATACAATAGTCTCCACGATACGCGGCATGCTCAAGCCGCTACGGGGATGCTAATCAGCAAAGTTGGTCAGCTTGAGCTAGTCGAGGCGAACTTGCCTGACCTCGGGTACTATTCGACTCCGGTCGTGCCGGAGCTAGGCGGAAAGGCATGTGAAAAACCCCCTCGCTCAGATCTTCGTCGGTCCCGTCTCGAGCCGTGCTCATGTGACGAGTACAGTCCTGCAACAGTACATTGCAAGACATTGTACAGGTACTCGTTACGGATTCCAATTCGTGCTTTTCCACAGGACGGACGTATACTCGTGGGTACGTCGCTACTGCAATATTGTAATGGTGCTGATGCTACAGTACGACCAGTACCTCCCGGTACGTACAGATATGCATAATTAATCTAACTAGCCAGATGACGCGCCAGAACGAGCTCTTCAATGCAGAAGGAGCCGCGTCGTGAAACCCAATGCTAGGCAGGCCGCGTCTCGAGGACAGATGACGACGGTTGAGCAGCACTAGCGCCTGACACGTAAGCGAAGCTTGCAGGCGTAACTAGTATGGGCTGAAACCTATTTAAGCCCAGTGCAGTAGAGGGAGGTGACAGAACCTTTTAACAATTCCTTTGTTCATTTACAACATCTACTGCCCAAGTACAGCAGTGAAACATCTTTCATCAATTGCCTCTCGACAACATCATTTGCAATCTTACGACACAGAGCTAGACAGACTAGAACAGATTTGTGCTAGCGTTTAGCTTTCAGAGGCTAACCGCCACACTGGTTTCGGAGCTCTTTGGTCGACGCACGCTTTCGTTCGCTAGTTGAACTGCTCGACGTTGTTTGATTGAGTTGAGATGGCTTCTCTTGGAGCTGGTCATTACGTGGTGTTGGTAATTCACGTTGGAGGAACTAAACGGTCGGACTTGAAGTTGGTGTTTCAGCGTGAGCCTCGTTCTGGTAGAACTTGGTTCCCTGCTGGCTCTGTCTTACCTAACGAAGAGCCTGTCGACGCTGCTATTCGCGAGTTACACGAGGAGACCGGTCTTGTTTTGACACCGGATGATTTGACGCTGTTGAGTGGTGAACCTGTTAACGTTACGCTACCTCAAGGACGACAGCTTGTCTACGTGTACTCTGCGTCTATTCCTGTCCTGTTTGCTACGAACAACTTACGTACACCTGCTCAGGTCGAGCAGGCTGTTTTGGAACAGTCGACAGTTAATCCGGATGGCACTTACGTCGTCCCGGAAACCATCAACACTGACGGTCTGACACTTACGCCTGCACAGACTGGGTTACTTCGTGCTGAGCAGCACAAGAGTGAGTTACTTCACTTTGGTTACGTGACTCAGTGGGAATCTTTCTATCGAGCAATGACACAACATGTTCCAGTCATGCATGAAGACACGTCTATCCCGAGACAGCTCCACATGTACCCCCGGTTTACAACGGTCGACTCTGGTTCTGTCTGGCTGCTGATTGTTGGACACATCAACCGACTGACTGGAGTGGGACCTACAGATTTACGAGTGGGAATGCCGATGCCTACCCACAACTTGGCAGGACTATCTGTGACTCTTACGGAGACTCAGCGTAAGGCTGCTATTACTTCACCGTACCAGAATGGTCAAGACTAAGCCTCCGCATCAAACATCGATGTATTCATTGCATCATGATGCGTCTGCCGCATCATCCGCATCAATGCGTCCATGAATTAGTGCTCAATTTAATCAATGCGTCCACGAATTAGTGCCCCATTTAATCAATGCATCCATGAATTAGTGGCCCATTTAATCAATGCGTCCATGAATTAGTGCCCCACTTGCTCAATGCGTCCATGAATTAGTGGCCTATATAATCAATGCGTCCATGAATTACTGCCCCACTTAATCAATGCGTCCATGAATTAGTGGCCTATATAATCAATGCGTCCATGAATTAGTGGCCCATATAATCAATGCGTCCATGAATTAGTGGCCTATATAATCAATGCACAACGAATTACCTGTACATTTTTGGAACATCGACCGCATCGATGCATCTAATTTATTATATTCAATTAGCGATAATTTGTATATCATTCTTTCACGTACACATTTCATAGATGTACTAAGTACATGGTACGGATGTGAGAAATGCCGTTGAAAGTTTACTGCTTCTCACGCGTCTAAAGCTACGGTAACCCGTAGTTGAGTCATACGCGTTTAATCGACGATGATTCGAATTTTGAAATGGGCGTTGACTCCACAGACGCGACCTGTCACCTCACTCACCTGTGGTCGACGTGCATTGACGTTTGTCACACGTGGACTACGGCATGTCTTGCAAGCCAATTGCACCGTCCGATGTACGTGAGTTTCAAATTAACGGTCAATTTTGAGCCAAACTTGGATTGCGATTGTTTGTTGTTGTACAATACACTCACACTATACTCTTACGCTTCACCCGCCGAATGTACACGCCTCGCCAAACCTGTGGTCATATTGATAAGAAAGAGTTTGAAAATTTGAATTACATCGAGGGCGAGAATTGCCCGGCGTTGCGACGACGTTTAATACAAATTCTGCACAGCCATGGTCAAACCATCATTATTCCCCCGTTAGCCGTCGCCACACAGGCTCTACATTCCACAACCGCGGTTTGTTTTCGAAAAAGCTGCGACAATGCGGAAACGTGGCCGCCCCCGACAAACTTTGCCTCAACAACAATCACTGAAACCCCAAGGCGCTTCCGAAGGCCCACTGCGCACCCCTACTAGTCACTTCGATGCTCACGCTGGTAAGGATTCTTATGTGGTTGGAGTTGTGTTGGCTGAGGTTTTCCGTTTGGGGGTCCCCCACTACCAGATTCGTTGGGAAGGCCTGCCGAGCGGAAGCGATACGCTCGAGCCTGCTTCCCACCTGCAAGATCCTGCGAGCCAAGCTGTGATACATGCCTATCTGAAGTCACGCTCATGTGATGACGATGGAGCATCTAGAGACGCAGCTGAGGAATCTGCTTCTGTCGCTATCCCACTGTCGTTGACTAGCCTGTCGAAGTCTAGCGCTTCATTCGGCGAAGGCGCTTCGCTATCCGGCGCTCCCATCACCGTCGACGCGGACGAGGACGGGAGAATAGAGGTGAAGCACGCCCGTGTATCAAGTGTTTGGTCACACTTCGGACCGAAGTACTTGACGGGTAAGGGTGTAAAGGTCTCGAAGTGTAACTACTGCCACACGATATTGTCGGCATGCAACACCACCAACCTGCGGAACCATTTGCTTCGACTGCATGGCTCTCAACTCGTCAAGACCGCGGTGGCCGACCACAAGGTATGTTACTTTTTGAATTTTGTCAACTTTTTCAGGGCTCTTGCTTTAGATATCTCTCTTTGACGACCCGTGTCGTTACATACTTTATCCTCGACCCCGTCTACGCTTTGTCGTGTCAAGTCCGCATTTCGAAAATAATTACGCGCTGTTTTTCAATATAGGTAACACTTGAAGAAGTTCTAACAGGCGCCAAACCTGTAGCTAAGGTCGAAACCTCTCGGGTTATGCCACTGCCGGCTGAGCAACGCAACTATCTTCACCGGATATGTGCGACGTGGGTAGCGAAGTCGAATAGGCCGTTTTCGATGCCCGAAAAAGACACACGTTTTCGGACCTATATCGCTGCTATCAGCGGGGGACGATACTCTCCGCCGATGACTGCCACAGTCATCAAGGATATCCATGCACTTGCTATCGAATCACTGACTGATATTAAGGTACGCTTACCTTGTATTTCTCCGACACGTCTTTGTTATCAGAATGTTGTTTTCTTTTTTAACCGTTTCCCATGACTTGCAGGACTCAATCGCCTTAAATCAGAAGGAATTGGGTGTCGGACCATGCCTTGCAGCCGACATATGGGGAGAAAACGGCATCTCACTGCTAGGCGTGTTGGGCTACTGGGTTGACAGCTCTTTCGTGCTACATGAGAAACTGCTGATGTGTGAGCCCTTCAGCGAGGTATGTATGGTAGCAAAGAATTTGCTTTTTATTTTAGTACGGATCATTTGATTGATGATCTCAGTAATTAACATATGCCTTGCTAAGTTCTGCTCCGTTCTTTATATTAGGTGTTGCACACTGCTGAAAATATCATGATGTTGTCGAAGAAAGCACTCGTGCGCTTTGGGATTGGGGAGTATCATCCAAATCCTGCAGACACTGGAGAGATGGTTGACACCGTGGGTCAAGAGATCCTCGGGGTTACAACAGATGAAGGCAGCAACATGCTGAAGGTGAGTCCCACGCTTTTTGACTGTCGAATGTCTAACAAACGCTTATGATTTTTTGCTGAAATGGTTTCCGACATTATGTTTAGGCTTTCATCAAGTTCGAGGGAGCGCCGTGTGTATGCCATCGGCTTCAGAATGCGCTGATGGATGCGCTGAAGGACGATGTTGCGTTCACTTTGACGAAGAAGGTATTAGTTTGCTGGTAATCTAGCTTGTGCTTGATGACGAAGTGTTTGTCAAACGCTGAGCACATATGCGTTCTTGTAAACGAAGGTGAGGGGTATTGCAGCGCATCTCCACCGTTCCTCCAAGGGCTGGCTGAAGATGAAGGAGATTCAAGAACATTTGAAGCTGCAGGTTTCCAAGCCCCCACGTTCTTCTTCGACAAGATGGGGAGGTGTCATTCCCCAGTTCCAATGGATTGGGGCCAATCGAGCAGCTCTGAAGAGGTACAACAAGGACTTCCCTCAAGGCTGCGCGGTCAACGAGGACGGCTCAACCTTCAAGGACCACTCGATGTCGGATGACGAGGTGGACATTTGTTTTCAGCTGGTGAGTGCTGTTTGCTTCCACACTGCGCCTAAATCTCAATGCCGTATGATGTGTGTTCTAATATCTTAATTGCAATTGTACTTTAGGGGGTGGTGCTGGGATGTTGCTTAGAGGTTCTGGCGACCATGGAGGCTACAACTCGTCCAACAATCAGCAATGTCATGCCGGTCTTTGGGACTTTGCTGACTTGTTTGGACAGTTACAATCATGCAGTTGCAGTGATTGATGGACAGATCCAAAAGATTAAGGTAAACCTTGTTGCTATGCTCTTTGTGTGACAACATTGTTCCACCACCCGACTGACATCGATATGTTTGTTGTTTGTAGTCTCCGGCCATTCTACCAGCAGTGGCGAAAGTGAGGGAAGCCTTCAAGGAAGCCGTGCAAAGGCGCCTCGTGTCCGACCGACAAGGGCACCAAGAGGATTTACTAATCGCAACCACATTGGACGTTAGGTATGCCCTATGTTTATATGGGTTTATATTGTTGTTAATATGTATTTGATAGTGTTGGTTTGACATGATGTAATTTGTTTTTGTTTATATCATTCGTATGTGTAGGTGGAAAAATTTCGACTTTCCGACGGCTGACAGGCAGATGCGGGAGAAAGCTTATGGCTACACGCGAGCTGTGTTTGCTTCTGATTGGGCACTTGAAAAATCTCCATCTAACCCGTCGGTGGAAGTTCAGCCAAAGGCGGCCACAGAACCACCGCCGAAGAAGGCGAGGACGGGCGGATTGGCCAATATGATGGAGCTGCTTCGCGCTGCAGGTGACTACGTTATGCAATTGTATGAAGTAGACTTTTATTAATGAGCTCACGTCAATTCATTGCGTGATTAACTCGCATATGTCTTAATGAATAATAGTCAGTGCGGTAATTGAAATTTAATTCTTTCATCCTTCATCACCTTTCATCTTTCAGTTATGATGTGAATTGTGAAATTATGAAATGTGACTGCACTGCAGAGGACGAGGTTGACGAGACTCCGTCTGGGTTGGGGGAGGAACAAGGGGTTCTCAGCGCGACAGCGGAGCTTGATGAATACCTAGCCTTGCCACAAGTGCGGCAAAACAATCCAGACGGGATTGCGTTCGACGTATTGGAGTGGTGGAGGGTACATTCTTGGCGCTATCCCAATGTAGCCAGGATGGCTCGTGGATTTTTTGCATTGCCTGCATCGTCTGCTGGAGTTGAGCGTTTGTTCAGTGCTGCAGGCAAGAAGCACGGGGACGCGCAAAAATCGACATCAGAGGGATTGCTAGAGGTGTCTCTTATGGTATTTCAGAATGTAGCATAGGGGGTGTACCGGTGTAGTCTAATAGATCTACAAGCTTTTAACGCACTGAAATTTGTACGCGAATGCGTCATGTTTTTACAAACAAGCTGCACAATGCGCACTAACATTTCATAATATGCAAATGCATACTGCACAATGTCGAAATATGCACATGCGTCTAATCAAATTTAATCTATGCATCTACTTTATCGCACGTGACGAATTGACAGTACATGCATACTCCGCATATTACAAATTTCGACATGGATTTTGGTTTGTTCATTATTAGTATTCTCATCATATATATGTTCCCGATGATCCCAATTGAGCGGCTAGTCGGCGGGTCACTCCGTTGCAGCCAAGACAACCTGGAGAGGGTTAAACTCACAACCTGGAGAGGGTTATACTCGTGGGCGGGCCAGTCTAGGCGGCCGTTGTCAAGAGGGGGAGGGAACCAAAAAAATGGTCAAAATTTTATCAAACTTGTATGGGACGTCCCATACAATATCCAACTCATTTGAATTTTCTAGACAAACTTATGTAATTCAAAACATCCACCCATAATATGAATTTTGCCAACATACCGATGCGCAGGATGCATCAATGTATTCGCCCTGCATCACCCGCATCAATGCGTCCATGAATTAGTGCTGAATTTAATCAATGCGTCCACGAATTAGTGCCCCATTTAATCAATGCATCCATGAATTAGTGGCCCATTTAATCAATGCGTCCGTGAATTAGTGCCCCATTTAATCAATGTATCCATGAATTAGTGGCCTATATAATCAATGCGTCCATGAATTAGTGCCCCATTTAATCAATGCGTCCATGAATTAGTGGCTTATATAATCAATGCGTCCATGAATTAGTGGCCTATATAATCAATGCGTCCATGAATTACCAGTTTAATTTAAATTTTGATGCATCATTTTTTGATGCATTGCAGTTGATGCTTGATCTTTAACTTTTTTGGGTGATGCGGAGGCTTAGTCAAGACCCACCTGTACTGGAGGATTGGCTCGAAGCTCAGCCTCAGCGTTTTGTAGTGCTTGGGATTGCAGCTGACTCGTACGATGCAGTGTTCTGGGTTACTTCACAGTTTTCTGGACTCCTTGGTGGATGGTGGTTGAACCGGAAAAATCAGCCTCCAATTCCATCTACGTACAACGAGCTTGTTGCGGAGATACGCAAGTCTACGTTTCTTCCGAACATTCAGGACGATGCAATTAACGCTTTGCTAAGTTTTACGCAGAGCAACACGATGAGTTACGCGCTTTTTACTAAGAAGTACAACGACTACTTACGCCGTTCTCGTCAAGACCTGACAGCTGAGGTACAGTGTGTACGCTTCATTACTGGCCTTGCAAACGTGGACCTCCAGAGGCTGGCTAGATCACACCGAGCTCAACTGGGTTACCGGATTACGCTCGTGGAGCTACAAAACTTTCTGAATGACGTCGTGACAGACTCGCCGGAACTAGGCAATGCAAGGTCTGCTGCTGGACCATCTGCCCAGTCCTCTCGCAAGCGCAACCTTGAAGACCCTTTTGAGGAAGCCTCTAACGTCTGGAAACGTAACAAGGGTGGCCGTGGACGAGGCCGCGGACGTGGACGTGGAGGTGGTAACAATGGTGGTCGTGGTGGCAACAATGGTGGACGTGGTCAAACATCCGGCCGCGAAGATTTTAATTCAATCGCAAATGCAATGACAGCTGAGGAGCGTAAGCGACACATGGACGAAGGACTTTGCTTCAAGTGCCACAAGAAGGGACACCGTTTGTTCTAATGCCCGGAGTTCAAAGGCAAGGCACCAATGCAACCTAAGAAGCAATGATGGTGGCAAGGCTGTTCTACAAATGAACTGGAGCAGCCGGCTACATCTACTGTTCATTCTGAGACACTGTTAGCGACAGAGGTCGTCGAGACTCCTTCGACATCTCCATCGACTACAGTTGCGACACCTGTAACGCAAGTAGCAGGTCGTCGTCGTCAGACTAAGCAGAGACATAGTCGTAAACCTGTAACCAGACGTTCAGTTGATTGGAAACTGGTTGACTCAGTCTTTGACCCTCTGCATGCACGATTCAACTTCACGTTGGAGGGATGTGCTGATGATGAAGGTCTTAACTCGCACGGTGACTTACCTCACTGTTCGCCGAGTGACTCGATTCTAGACAGAGACTTAACAGGAGAGAGGGTGTTCATCAACCCACCCTGGGAGTTAGCTGAGCAGATTGCGCAGCATTTTGAGGATTGTCGTCGAACATCTCCGACATCTACGATGGCTGTATTTGTACTACCGAAGTGGGCGAAATTTACTCAGGTGACTAAGCACTGGAAACTCTATCAAGAATTCCCAGCAAGGACACAGCTTTTTACACGTCAGTCACTGGAGAACCCAGCGCAACAGGAGGTGGTTGCTCCAGCCCCTTGGCCTGTACAACTGTGGTTAGTCGACGCAGATTGTGCGTTTAACGACTCACCAGAACCTACAGCACCTGATCAACCTGACTCGGTACCTGTACCAACAGACGACTCGGAACAGTCCATCGCTACGCTGCGACAATTTTCTTCGACAGCTACAGCCCTACTGACTGACCTCACGGAAGCTCGCCCGTTAATTCGGACTGAGCTGACTGTGAAAACTCCAGATGGCGGACAACAAATTTCTGGATTAGTGGACTATGCTGCGACACTTGATTTTGTGTCAGAGGACTTTGTACGACGCTTTGCTTTACAGACTCGGAAGTCTGCCAGTAAAACCCCAGTTCGACTCGCTAATGGACAACGAGTGACTTCTACGACAGTCTGTGACGTCACTTTTGAGCTGGCTCGACACGAGTTTCACCGGACTTTTTATGTCTTACGTGATTTATGCACAGCTGATTTAATCCTGGGTTTACCATGGCTTGATGACGAACAGGCCTCTTTACAATTTGGTACAACCAGAATTTTTACACTAATGGACGGCACAGCTGTGGAGACTACACTCGAGGAACGACGCCCTGAGTGTCTACTCCTGTCGTCTACGAAAGTTCAGAAGCTTATGCGCAAGACGCGCCGCAGCAGAGGACGTCATGCTGATTTTTACGTCATTGAACTTACGTCAGTCGCTGAACAAACGACAGACTTTCACACTGGAGAGGAACTAACAGCAGAACAACGTGATAACTTCCGGTCTTTACTCTTTGATGACTTCCCGGAGTTACTGCAACCTGTCGACTCTCCACCTGTAAGCCGACAGTGGGATCATCCCATTGAAACAATTGGCCCGATGCGACGTCAACGTCTGAACAGATTGTCACCCGCAGAGCGCGCTGAGCTTAATCGACAGCTCAAAGACGCAGTGAACGCTGGTCTGGTCCGTCCCAGCTACAGTGAGTTCGGCTCGCCAATTCTTTTTGTGCGGAAAGCTGATGGCTCGCTACGTCTGTGCATTGACTACCGCGGTCTTAACGAGGTTACGCGTAAAGATGCTTACCCGCTACCGCGTGTGGACGACACTCTCGACGAACTTACGGACGCGAACTTTTACACACACCTCGACCTCGCTTCTGGATTCTGGCAAGTTCGAGTGCGTGATCAGGACGTTCACAAGACGGCTTTTCAGACCCCTGATGGCTTAATGGAATGGGTCGCCATGCCGTTTGGGCTGTGTAACGCACCAGCTACATTTCAGAGGATGATGAACGACATACTTCGCGACTTTTTACATAAGTTCGTGACAGTCTACCTTGATGACATCTGTATCTACAGTCGAACTCTGGAAGAGCACCTGGAGCACCTGCGTCTAGTGCTACAGCGATTCAAGGAGGAAGGGCTGAAATTACGCCTTAAGAAATGCTTCTTCGGATTGCAAGAAATGGAGTATCTGGGCTACACTGTGTCAGCCGGGAAAAATTCGGTTTCCACAAAGAAAGTCGAGGCCGTTGCAGACTGGCCAGTGCCCAAGACGCAGAAGGAGGTTCGCATTTTCGTACAGTTCTGCAACTTCTATGCGAGATTTATACACCATTTTAGCGACCTTACGGCTCCATTGACGGATTTACTGCGGAAGTCCCAGCCACAGAAGGTTACGCTGACGCCTGCCTGTTTGGAAGCCTTCGAGACTCTCAAGTTACGGCTCATTTCCGCGCCATGCCTGATCCTTCCGGAGGTCGGCTCGGACGCGACGTTCACCGTAGCTACAGATGCTTCAACAGTGGGGATTGCAGCAGTCCTGTTGCAAGACCAAGGAGGCGGTCTTCAACCAGTCTCTTACTGGGCGCGTAAGCTGAATCCAGCTGAGCGTGGTAACACTTACTCTGCGTACGACTTAGAAGCTTTGGCCGTATGCGAAGCTGTCAAGCATTGGAGGTGCTATCTTGAAGGCTGTTCTAAGTTCCTTGTCGTAACAGACCACGACACACTGCGACATCTGCTCAGGCAACCGAACAACAGGCTGAACAAGCGGCAAGCAAGATACCTGCGGGATTTGCAACCGTTTGTGGGCTCGATGACACTTGCATATCGCAAGGGAGCTCTGAACGAAGCTGACCCGTTAAGCCGGCGTCCAGACTTCGTACCTCAGGCCACAGTACCCTTATTTTGGGATGGCGAGGTTCCGTCAGATCGAGAATTACGACGGAAGTCCCAGCTGCTATTTGAAGACGCACAGTTAAATTCACTGACTGTTGACGCGTTGCAGCTGAGCCCTGAGTTCGCTGATCTCATTCGCGAGGGGTTCTCACGAGATTCGTTTTATGGGGACGATGGTGAGTGGACAAGAGACAGCCGGATAGAAGCCAGAGACGGGTACTTTTGGCGTCTCAATCGCCTCTGTATTCCACAGAACTCTGAGCTCCGACTGAGATTGATCGCAGAGCTGCACGAAAGTTCGTCAGCCGGTCACAGAGGAGTTGCTAGCACTCTTGCTAAAGCACTCGACAGATTCTGGTGGAAACGAATCCGCCAAGACGTGAAAGATTTTTGTGAACGCTGCGTCGTGTGCCGACGAGCGAAGATTCGACCGCAGATGGCTGCGACTCTTTACCCATTACCTGTTCCACCCAGACCGTGGCATACAGTTGGTCTTGACTACCTGACACACTTGCCTGAGAGCAACGGCTTTAACAGTGTGCTGATTGTAGTAGACCATCTAACTCGAATGGCCCATTTTCTGCCATGTACAGAGTCGATTACTGCCGAAGAAACTGCCAATTTGTTTTTACAGGGAGTCTACCGCTTACATGGACTTCCCCGTGTGCTGATTAGTGATCGCGACCCGAAATTTGTCAGCGCTTTCTGGCAGACACTCTGGAGACGCCTCGGAACTCGTCTAAACATGTCTACCAGCCGACACCCAGAAACAGATGGACTGACAGAGCGCCTGAACAGCACGTTTCAGCAGCTTCTTCGTTGCTTCTGTTGCTATGATGGCTCTAATTGGTCGACACTTCTACCGCAAGTGGAGTTTGCGTACAACGCTTCGCGTGCACTCGGAATTGAGCACACGCCGTTCGAGGCCAACTTTGGTTTTTCTCCTGAGGAGCCTCCTGACCTGCTCTTCAGCATGCGACCATCGATTCCTTTTTCGCAAGACGCAACAGAACGATTGAGATTGTTACAAGAATTCTTGGAGACGCCCCAATGGCGCAAATTCGCCAAGACTCAGGCGTACATTGACTTCATGCACGCTTTCCCAGCGCGCATTCCTGAGTCCCAGTAACTGCTTCAGTAAAGGAGCCAAGAACCACGGAGGTCTGCCTCGCGGCGGCCTCATTGATCTGTCAAGAGGGGGAGGGTACGAGTGTGACGAGTACAGTCCTGCAACAGTACATTGCAAGACATTGTACAGGTACTCGTTACGGATTCCAATTCGTGCTTTTCCACAGGACGGACGTATACTCGTGGGTACGTCGCTACTGCAATATTGTAATGGTGCTGATGCTACAGTACGACCAGTACCTCCCGGTACGTACAGATATGCATAATTAATCTAACTAGCCAGATGACGCGCCAGAACGAGCTCTTCAATGCAGAAGGAGCCGCGTCGTGAAACCCAATGCTAGGCAGGCCGCGTCTCGAGGACAGATGACGACGGTTGAGCAGCACTAGCGCCTGACACGTAAGCGAAGCTTGCAGGCGTAACTAGTATGGGCTGAAACCTATTTAAGCCCAGTGCAGTAGAGGGAGGTGACAGAACCTTTTAACAATTCCTTTGTTCATTTACAACATCTACTGCCCAAGTACAGCAGTGAAACATCTTTCATCAATTGCCTCTCGACAACATCATTTGCAATCTTACGACACAGAGCTAGACAGACTAGAACAGATTTGTGCTAGCGTTTAGCTTTCAGAGGCTAACCGCCACACTCATCCCCGCCCGAGATAGCAGTTGCTCCTCCCGACGCACCTCGCCACCTAGCCGAGTCATCTCTCCTCTTTCGGGGGTTAGGAAGAGAAAAATAACTAAGCTGCAGACGGTGTCCGGCAGGCTCTCATGCCCCCGTGCCATATGTTCTCATGTCCCATGTCCTTGATCCGTCTGCTTCCAACATCTATATTATCGCGTTGTGGCCGGCCGTACCCTCCCCCGGTGGATTACGTTTTTAGGGGGCCGCCTATACGAGTAGTGTGCCGTTACGATAAACCTAGGCACACTGCATGAGGCAGCCTATCGATAACCGGGTACCGACAAGGGAAGGAGTAGGTCGGACACACGGATCGAGTCGCCGCGCCACAAAAGATTTTGGGTACGGGAATGTTTTCCAAAACCCCCCGTACCGGGTTTTTTCGGCGGCCGATGATCCTAAGGACCTCCACCGCCAGACCGTGTCGCTCCTCCGGCTGCGACCCTCCTCCGTCCTACGTAGCTTCAAGTCTTGCCCCCAAAGGAGAAATAAAACTCACATGGTTGTCGACTGCTAGCGAGCGCCGTGCCCTAGCGTTGCTTCCTAGTTGTCCGCCGCGAGCTCCAACACCCTCGTGCCACCGATGATCCGTCCGTACCCTTCTTCGCCAAACAACATTCCGCAGATATCCTTCCCGTCATGACGGGGACACTATATGTGAGTATTTATTCGCTGAAAAAACATACCGGACTGGCCGAGCAGGAGATCCCTGTGCTGGTGTACGGATATTATGCTTTTTCCAAGACCCTCCGCAAAGGACTTCCCGACAGCTCATGATCCCGCGGATCGCAACTGTCGGTACCTCGTTCAGGCCCCTACCGTGCCAAGCATGGTACGGCTACGGGGTTACCGGCGCCTACCGCGTGGAGGTAGATGTAGGTGCCGACGGGCATGCGAGCGCACCCCCCTCCGGGGCCGCCGCCGCTGCGCCGCCGGCGGGCGCCGTGTATGATGATAAGTACTACATTTGTATGACTAATCGTACACCATGGTCTCGTAAAAAACGGGTCAGCCCCACGCGAGGAAAAATTAGTATTTTATCAAATTTGGGAGCGTGTACCTGAGGTTGTCCTCTGCTTAACTCCGTTAAATCGTAATCTCTTGTGGGGCGGAAGCGGTTCAAGCGCGCGATCTGCCGAGACCGCATGTCGGCGATCCACCACCACCACCATGAGGAAGACATTAACAACATGAGCGCGTGTCTCCGCCCGCATAGGCCCCCTGAAACCCCTAAAAAACGATGGTGCAAGACGACAACAACGTGACCGAACCTGTGGGACGGTCGGCGAGTCTATCGGCGAAGGTTTGTCGGTGGTGAATTGGGATGAAATGCCGCCGTAACACGAGTCTACACGCGAACTACTTCTCGAGTCCGACAACGCCGGCCGTTTTACCCCACCAAGCACAGAATTCAGCAACGCACAACGCGTTGCAGTGTGAATGTCCTTTTACCCCCCCCCCCCCCGGCTAGTGCTGCAATTTCCCGGTGCAGTTACGGACAATGCGCTACTTGTACTAATAATTACAAGGTCGGTAGTGAGTAATACCGGTACGCCAACTAACAAACTCACAGCTCCGATCAATCTAACGGGGTGGGAGTCCTCCGCAGCCTCCGGCCCAACGAGCATATCGTCGCCTACTTACGCGGGAGATGTTCCTACTCACACTAGTGACGGCCTCGGCATGGAGGGAGACTCATCCGACGACGAGGGCGATCGCTTTTTCCCCGACGATACCGTCGAGGACCCCCAAGGCATCGAGGACATGTCATTGGTTCCACTTGTGCCTAGCGCCACCGTCACATTACGTCAGCCAAGGGTAGTAAAGACATGGACGGCATTTCAGCATATTGCCGCCGCTAAGCACGACCCTTATGCAGATACAAAGGCGGTGCGTGTTGGTTATAGATGTAGGGCATGTGGGGCTAAAAGAAGGTCTACCTGTGACGGACGGACGAGTAGACGTCTTGAAGTTGTGGCTCCGGCTTATCCCCGGAGACATGCACGCCGAACTACAGAAATAATTAAACAATGCATGCTTGAGCAAACAAGGAGGGTTTGGGTAGGTCAACCCTCAAAGAGAATGTAAGGTTATGGGGTTTGATAGTAGAAGGAACCGTTCATAGCATAAGTGGTAGGGATTTATGAGAGACTAGCAACATTCTAGATGGAATAAGATACCAGCAACAGTTCCAAAAGTACGTGGTATTCCACAGTTTAAGATTATTCATTCTCTAATTTTGTATTGCACGGCAGAGATAAACACGATTGGTCTTGACCCGTGGGCATGCTTCCGGGAGGGTGTAGATGACTTTCATTCGAGCATAAGGGAGGTTCTACATCAAGGGGATTATCAAACGATGGATGAAAGCATGTCTGTGTATTAGCACCTATTAGGACAAGCTAGTAGGCGGGTTACCCAACATCAACTTCGTTCACCGCAAGTCAAAGGGGCAAAACGAAAGACTATGTGCGACTGTGCAACGGGTGCGATGGTCTACATGGAAGTGAAAGATAGGAAGGGTGACATGCGTGACAAAACAAAGTATGCAGCCGAACATAATGTGTTTGCTGCGTTTGTGCAATGAATGGCGGAGGGTGCAAGTGTTGAAGGCGTGACTCTATTGGGGGATGGTTGGTTTGGCTCTCTTGAAGGTAACAAAAGTTAGACAGAAAAGTGTAACCATATATGCCTTCATTCTATGTGGAATGGACACTAACCTTCAATGTTCCAAATGCATGCCGTTGTTGCCCTTGGCACAATGAAGCGCCAGAGCACCGCGCACGGCCTTTTCCCAAAACCTCTCCTTCCAGATTACCTTTCTTCGGCACTTGCAAGGAGTAGGGTTTACCTCATAAGTACGGTGGACTGTGTTTGACTAGTAGCAACTGACAAGTATAGTCGACGCAAAGTTATGTTTTTTTTTATTTTCTCCGTCGGCGATGGCGATATGGCCGACGGAAGCCCCTTTATCCAATGCTGGGCGGACGAAAGCGGTAACATCGCTACCCGTGCTATCCTTCGCGCCCATGTCGTTTCCACGTAGTTCTAACGGAGTCCTTGTCAAAGTTGAGGGGGCGATAAGGAATGCTTACACTCGGTGAGTGACACTGCATGTCATCTCACCCTCAGCAAATGCCTAGCACTTGCTGAGGGTGAGATGACATGCAGTGTCACTCACCGAGTGTAAGCATTCCTTATCGCCCCCTCAACTTTGACAGCTTATGGGCCCTCAAGCTGCTAGTTGTTGGAGTCATTTGTCTTGACTAGAACCTAGAGCTTGCTTCTCGAAGAGTGGTAGACCTTTGTGGTGTCGCACGATACGTGAGGTGCGGCTGGCTCACAAAGTGGCTGGCTCTTGCTTGTGTTTGTAGCTTTACTTCGATACCCGGCTGGTAGCGACTTGCTTGTGTCGCTTGGAGCCGGCTTGAACCCCCGAACGCCGAATCGTGTGACGTGAAGATCGGCTTGCTTTTCTTTGTTATAGTTTGGCGCTTTCTGGAATTTTATTCGCTTCCGGAGCTTGTCACCCACCAGTTTCTTTTCTCGTGAAAGCCGATAGTGGTCCGGCTGAATTTTTGGAAAGGCATTTTACCACAAGTGTACTAGCACTCCTGTACGACGTCACTTGACCGACCTTCTGAGACTCGTTTCTGATTGCCTTGGCTGTATAGACTCCGGGAGTACAATTGCGTCTTCGGTCAGCCCTTTGTCGTCTCCTTTTCTGAGCCGTGTTGCCCGCCTCTTCACCGGTACTTGGTGCTTTTTCTTGTTGGCATTATTCCTGATTTTCTGGTTCTCTTGCGAGCGCATCCGACGTACCTGATATGGACTCCGTGAAACTACCCAAGTTCAGTGGGGAGAGACGAGATTTTGACGTGTGGAAGAAACGTTTTCGTGCATTTGGCTTGATGCAAAAGTGGGCTCCGGCTTTGTCGTCGGATGGTGCCGCTTCCTCTCAACAACAAGTCGACATGTACTCCACATTGATTCTTGCGCTGCCGGAGGACGACCTTTCCATTATCGAGAATGTTAGCGAGGATGACAAGACCTGCGGCCACACTGCATGGACTGCGTTAGTCAATCATTATGAGGACGATGGTATTTACCGGTGTACGGAACTATTGCAGGACTTGGAGACGCCGCAAGCGGACGGCGAGAGCGGCATTCAATACCTGAACCGGTTAGTTCGACTGCAACGACAGCTTGCCCGAGTTGGGGACGTCGTCCACGACCGGCGTATCATCATGTACTTGGTGAAGGGCCTGCGCAGCGAATACCACTCCATCATCGACACGTGGGACGTACACGACCTCAGCATGGATGCCGTCAAGCGTGATCTTCGTCAAAAGGGCATGCGCATCGAGAGTCGTGCGCAGTCACATTCAACGGAGCCCCCAACGCCTACGGCTTTTGCAGCGTCTCCTGATGACTCAACGACTGAACTTTTGAAGCGGCAAGTCTCCGAGCTCCAAGACCAACTGAAATCTCTTCAAGGAGCTGCGACTACTCGTCGTACCTCATATGGCAGAGGCGGAGCGAGAATTTTTCGTGGTGTTTGCTATGGCTGTGGTAAGAAGGACCATCGCAGGTCCGAGTGCCCCGTCAACAACACCGGAGGTAACTCTGCGCAAATGGACTCCCCCGTTGCTTTTCCGGCGGTCATGGACGTGACAGCCACCCCTGCGAGGCCATTCTCCGAGGCTCGACACATGTTCGAGCGCGATGGGGAAACGTGGATGTGGTTGGCCGACAGCGGCGCCAGCCATCACATGACTAGTGTGCGCCGTGACTTCTGTGAGTATCGAGCGCTCACCGACCGGCTTTGGGTGAAGGGTATCAGCGCCCGCGCTGTTGGAGTGGGCTCGGTCCGAATCATTGTGAAGGCTGAAGATGGAGAGGAGATTCCTGCCACGCTAAAGAATGTGCTCCACGTTCCTGAGCTATCCCGTCGTGCGTCGTGGTCTTACCATCGACTTTTCAGCCTCACCCAAGCTCGGCGACAAGGTCATTCTGTGGTGTTAGCTGATCCCGTGGACCACCTTCGTCTTCATGCCGGTCATGGTGGTGGCGTGGTGGTTCCGTTGGAGCGCGCGCATTAATTGGTGTGGTTGCCGGCGCGGGTTGCTTCGTCGACTCCTACCGCTTCGGTCGCCACTGCGCCATCGGAAAAACGGTTGTGGCATTCCCGACTCGGTCACCTTGGCGAGTCGCAATTGAACGGGCTCTTGGCCACTCAGGTGGAGGGCGTGACGTTTTCTGCGTCGGAGAAGTTGGGCTTCTGTGAGACGTGTGCTGTGTGTAAGTCGCACGTCCGCCGTATCTCTCGTGAGCCGGCTGACCGGAACGTTGGTGTCTTTGAGGTCCTCGGCTTAGACTTCTGCGGTCCTATGAGTGTTCCATCCTTGGGAGGACGGCGGTACAGCTTGTGTGCGGTTGATTTCCGGAGCCGTTTCATGCTGCATGATGCGGTCCGCTCCAAGGATGAGGCTCCCGCCTCGTTCCGTCGCATGTTGACTACCATTCGTTCTCTGGGGCAGACGGTTCGTCGTCTTCGGGTGGACAATGACACGGTGTTCTTAGGTGCTGCCTTCTGAAACCTCTTGGACGAGTTCAACATCGCCGTGGAGATCACTGCCCGTTCCTCTTCCGTCGAGCCGGAATGCTGCCGCGACTCCCGTAGCGGCGACTCCCCCGAAGGTATATCCGGTTCTTCGCTACACATGGTGCGCGGGATGCTGTCCTCTTCATCATCATTGCGTTGCTCCGCATTGCTCTCCCCCATGGAGAGGACTGCAGCCTCATCGAACACCACGTTGCGGCTGCTCACCACCCGACGAGTAGCAGGATTGTACACCAACCACGCAGGTGATTCGGAAGCATAGCCCACAAAGACACCCTTCCACGCGCGATCGTCAAGTTTGCGGCGTTGAGACTTGTCAACGTGGACATAGGCCGGACAGCCGAAGACCCGCATGGAGCTCAAATCAGCTCGTCTACCGGTCGCCAAGGTGAAAGGTACACCGCCGGCTCCGCTACTATGCACACGATTGCGGACATGCACCGCAGCGGCCATCGCTAAAGCCGAATACGATTTAGGCAGCGCGGCTTGCCGGATCATTGACTGCGCCATCGGGACCACCGTCCCCCACTGCCGCTCAATACGGCCATGCTGCCAATGCGCGTAAGGGGCAGTGGGGGACGGTGGTCCCGATGGCGCAGTCAATGATCCGGCAAGCCGCGCTGCCTAAATCGTATTCGGCTTTAGCGATGGCCGCTGCGGTGCATGTCCGCAATCGTGTGCATAGTAGCGGAGCCGGCGGTGTACCTTTCACCTTGGCGACCGGTAGACGAGCTGACAGGTTATGGGCCCTCCGCGTATGACGCGGATTTGTAGGGTTTGACCGGAGTTGATCGGATGGTGTCCATTAGGGGGAGTGTTGTGAGATCCCCATGGTGGGCACGATAATGGACACATCCGTACGTTGTACTCCGGGGGAGTCTTGGCCCTACTATCTCGCCAATAGTGGATGTACTGCGGGAGCCCGTTGCTCGGGCAGTACGGGGGTATATATATATGAGATATATCCCCATTGGGTACCGACTTTTAGGCGCGGTACTTGGTTACGGCGTTTGACTCCGGACACGGAGGTGCCGGGATCGATTCCCGGTGATGGCATTTCCGTGTACCCCGTTGACAGGTTATGGGCCCTCCGCGTATGACGCGGATTTGTAGGGTTTGACCGGAGTTGATCGGATGGTGTCCATTAGGGGGAGTGTTGTGAGATCCCCATGGTGGGCACGATAATGGACACATCCGTACGTTGTACTCCGGGGGAGTCTTGGCCCTACTATCTCGCCAATAGTGGATGTACTGCGGGAGCCCGTTGCTCGGGCAGTACGGGGGTATATATATATATGAGATATATCCCCATTGGGTACCGACTTTTAGGCGCGGTACTTGGTTACGGCGTTTGACTCCGGACACGGAGGTGCCGGGATCGATTCCCGGTGATGGCATTTCCGTGTACCCCGTTGACACAACTTGATTACCACACAAAACCATGTCTCGCAACACTCCCCCTTGCTACGCGGGCAATCCCATGATGGCATTGCACAACTTGCCGTGCCTTGCACTCACTAATGGCTTTGTAAGCACATCAGCAAGCATGTTCTCCGGCGCACAATATTGCACCTCGATGTCTCCGCTCTCCACCTTCTCCCGACAAAAGTGGTACCTCTATTGAACCATGCAAACACAGTTAGTGTGGAAGATAACTTACGCAAACGGAGTTACAGTAACAGTCCCGCAAACGGAACAATTACGGCGACAACCAGCCTACATGCGTGGTGTCGGGACAACAGAAGTGGGAGAGCTGTAGCCTAGCGACAGCTCTGTACCGAGTCAAACCGTTTATCGGTATGTCCGATCTAGACATGTACTAATCATATCTAGAGTACCTTACAGTAGCTATCTGCAACTAATACGTATACGGTATTACTTACAACACTCCCCCTGAAGGTAGCTACGGGATGAAGCGTTGCATTGGGTCTTGTCCTCCAAGGATCGCACTTCGGTGTCTTGCTAGTGCAGGTCCTGGGAGGGGTTTGGTGAGCATGTCAGCCACCATCTGGTCAGTGGGGAGGTACCTTAACTTGATGGTTCCCTGCTCCACGTGGTCTTTGAGGAAGTGCCACTTCAGACCGATGTGCTTAGTCTTCTCGCTGACCAAGGCATTTTGGGAGTATGCAATGGCGCTTTGGTTGTCCTCCCAGATGGTGGTGGTTTCGGTGATAGGGGAGTTGAATATTTCCCCCAAGAGTTGTCGGAGGTGGAGTCCCTCCTTGGTGGCGTCAGCCGCAGAGTAGTACTCGGCTTCACACGTGGATTGAGCCACACAAGTCTGTTGTTTGGACTTGTAACTGACCGGCCCGCGTCCGAGGGTGAAGCGATAGCCGGAGCGAGACTTGCGGGTGCTGCTGTCGTTGGCCCAATCAGCGTCGGCAAAGCCTGTGAGTTGGAGCCTGTGGTCCATGCCCCCCCCCAACGTCAGGCGCATGTCGATGGTGCCATGGAGGTAGCGGAGGACCTTTTTCAGAGCCTGCAAGTGTGCCTCGGTGGGTGAGGCTTGGGCAGAGCCGAGGATGCTCAACGCCGTGGAGACATCGGGGCGTGTACAAACGGCTGCGTATTGGAGGCTGCCCATGAGGCTGGGGTAGACGTCCTTGGCCACCCCTGTGAGAGAGGGCGAATTCAAGTGTGCAAGGCCGGCGAGAAAGCCCGGGTCCATCGGAAGTGACGACGGCTTGGAGTCGGACATGCCGTACTTGGCGAGGATGTCGCGCATGTACTTGGGCTGGTCCAGCGAGATTGTGCGCGTGGAGCGATCGCGGGTAATGTGCATGCCGAGGAGTTGGGAGAGGTCGCCTAGGTCCTTGATTTTGAACCGTGCTCCGAGCTGGGCTTTGAACGACGCGAGCCAAGTGGCATCATTGCAGGCCGCGGGAATGTCATCGACGTACAGGGCGATCATGGCGAAGACGTGGCCGGTGCGAAAGATGTAGATGCACGGGTCGGAGACGCATTGTTGCCAGCCATGGTCGACGAGCCATGCACGAAGTAGCATGTTGAACTCGCGGGGGGACTGCTTAAGGCCGTAGAGGCAGCGCTTGAGGTGACAAACCTTGGACGTTCCATCGGTGAAGCCGAGGGGCTGGCGGATGTACACATCCTCCCGGATGGGGGCGTAGAGAAACGCTGTGTCGATGTCAAGCTGGCAGAGTTCAAGGTCGCGGGCGGCTGCGATGGTTAGAAAGAGACGCAGGTTGGCCATGCGGATTACCGAGGAGAAGGTCTCCGTGTAGTCCAGTCCAGCGCGTTGACTGCACCCCTTGGCGACGAACCGTGCTTTGAAGCGGGAGACGTCGCCGGCTGTATCCGACTTGACTTTGAAGATCCACATGTTGTTAACGACCATGCGGCCTGGGGGGAGGTCCACAAGGTCCCACGTGCCATTGCTGATTAGGGAGGAATACTCATGTTGCATAGCGGCTTGCCATTGGGGGGCTTGGGCGCTGTCCAGCGCAGCCCGGTAGGATTTTGGTTCCACACACTCTCAGGCGGAGAGGAGGGCGACGGCAGTAGGGGACGTGCCGGCAGGTGTGTGTGGGGGACCCGTGACAAGGTCGGGGACGTGAGGGTGCTCAAATATGTCCTCTTGAGCTTTGCCTTGTTCAGGATCACAACACGCCGTTACGAGGGTCGGGGGGTAGTCGGGCAAATGGGCAACCATATCGCCGTAGCGAATGGGGTGGGAACGGAGCCGAGCATGGCGAGGGGCTGCCGGGGGGGGGTAGGGGTGTGGGTAATGTGAGGTCAATGGGGTGGGATAGGGGTGAGTCTGCGGGTACGTCTTCCGAAGAGTCGGTGATGGCCGAGTCGACGGAGGGTTGTGTGTCGAAGCCTGGGGTGTCTTCCTGAAAGACAACATGTACGGAAGTGGTGATGCGACGCGTTTCCGGATTGTAGACACGATACCCGGGTGCGTCAGGGGGATAGCCCACCATGACGCCGCGAAATGCTTTTTCACTGAGTTTCCGACGTTGTTTGTCGGGGACCTTGGCGAAAACGGCGCAGCCGAAGACGCGGAACTTGGAGGCGTTGGGCACCGACGACGTGAGGAGTGTGAGGGGGACGCCCCTATTAGGTCCGACCGAGCGACTGTACGTGCGGTTGCGAAGGTACACAACAGTGCTGACAACGCACGACCACATGGAGTTGGGAACGGCCATGTTGTGGAGCATCGCCGATGCATTGTCCCGGATAGTGCGCTAGGGACGTTCGGCCTTGCCGAGCATGTGGTGGGCGTATGGGGCAGAGAACTGCACCCCGACGCAGAGGTGTGCGCACATACGGCGAGTGGCAGCAGCTTCAAACACATAGTCGGAGTCAAACTTGAGGACCGGTGCGAACGCGCCCGTCTGGGAGTGATGGCGGGCATGCAGGTGTTTGATGTCCAAGAGGATGGTTTCCAATTCCGAACATGCGTCGTCTTTAGACTTAAGGAACCGCACCCACATGTAGTTGGTGTGGTGCTCGATGACGAGCAAGCAGTAACGGAGGCCATGTGGGGAGGGGACATTGACCGGGCCCCAGAGGTTAGCGGACAGGTTGAGGAGGGGGTGGGATGGCTTCGCGCAAGCGGCTGTGTTGCGTGGTGCAGATGTGGCTTTGTGAAGTAAGCAAGAGTCGCAAGAAACTTTGGTTACAGCGCTAGCTAACACAACGCTAGTCGGGACACCGTGATTATGCAGGGCCTGAAGGCTGTGCATGTTGAGGTGGCCAAACCGACGGTGCCACAGGACGGGATCACACTGGGCAGTAAGGGCAACTTGAGGTGAGGCGTCAAGTTCCGCCGGTGCGGATGGGCTGGAAGGGAGGTCCGGCTGGTGGGGAAGGAGGTAGAGACCGTTTCCGGACGGTTCTAGCACACCCATGCCTGTGGGTACCAAAAGCATAACAGTGTCAGAGTTGGAGGGGAAGATGAATTCACATCCGCTGTGAGTTTGCATCCAGCTGACACTAAGTAGTCTGCCGATACGCTGTGCGGAGCGAGATGATAGGTCAGGGGTGTAGAGTGCATACACAGTGCGGTGAATGAGCTGGCCAGAGGCAAGTCTGACAGAAATCCGCACTGAGCCACTGCCCTTAACGTCAACGCCGACACCGCCCACGCGAGAGGGAGTGGAGGGGGGCGTGAATTTCACGAAGTCATCTCGGAACGCGGTGAGGTTAATCGAGCAGGCGGAATCAACGACCCAAAACTGTGACAGGTTACGACCCGGGGCGAGGGAAGAGGAGAATGCCACAGAGCTGAATGGGACACTCACCTCGTCGTCATCGTAGTCATCAGCGCAGTCCTCGAGGGTGGGTAGGCAGTCGGTGTCATCGGCGGGGGCGTCGTCGGCAGGGACGTCGCTCAGCAGCGCAGCGTGAGCAGAGGGGGTGCCGTCGGCGGCGCCGTACTTCTGGACTGTCATCCTACGCTTGGCGAGATTCCACTTAAGGATAGCGTCATCCGTGGCAGTGCAGGCGGACATGAGATGGTTGAGGCTGCCACAAACGCCACACTTGTTGGGTCGATGGCCGCGAGGGTTACGGTGTGGTGGGCCTCGACCGCTGTGCGAGCCGCGGCCCGCAGCGACGAACGCGGAGATGGGAGGGGGTGATATGGCCGGAGCGGGTGTGTCCGGGGCAGGGTCGTCGTCCATGTTGTGCGCAAGGTGGAGAATGCTGGCCATCACTTCATCAGCCGACATGATGTAGTCCGTGTCAAAGGCGTTGATGACGCATTGCTTCGCCTGACCGTGTGGGCCGCTGCTGGAAATACCGCGCAGCATGAGGAGACCGAGGTGGTGGGGGTGGATGGCAACGGAGCCGTCAACCAATTGGCATGTGTCGTTGTAGTCGTCAAAGGTCTAGCGCATGTAGTGGACATAGTCACTGAGTGACTGACCGGGGCGCTGTCTGACCGTCAGGTTGTCCAGGAGGGACAAGGAGCGAGCAAAAGACCGGCAGTCGAGGCGTTCACACAAGATGTCCCACGCGGCAGCGGCGCAGTCAGGGCGGGCTGGAGAAACGCATTTCATCGCTTGGTCAACGCGCTTATTCGCGTTGGCTGCATGGAGAAGCAGCGTGTAGGCGTAGTGATGTGCTGGTCCGTCGAGCCAAACGCCGGAGTCGCGTATGGCCAGCTGTGGAATGAGGTATGCGGCCTTGATGGAGAGGAAGTTAAGGAAGGTCCTCTTCCATTGCTTAAAGTCCGTGGTCGGGCCCATGACGGGGACCGACATCTTCATGGACCGGTTGAGGGCGTCCTTGTCGAAGCCGGGGGCTTCGTGTGCCGCCCGGCCGATGACTACCGGGTCAATAGTGGGGCGACGACGGCCACGGGTGGCGGGGTCGCCATGTTGGACTGGGAGAGAGTGCCGGCCATGAAAGGGAGGAGGTGGGCCACCGGGAAAGGGAGAGCGGCTGGCCATGGGACGCGGCGGGCCGTACGAGTGCGGGTGGTCACGGTATGGGGGGACGAGTTGAGAGGGCGCCTCCGGGATGTGAGGGCCGGGGTGGTGAAGGGCATATCCAGCGGGGGGGAAGGGGGGAGGTGGAGGGAGGTGATCAACCTGGAGGGCGTGACGCGAGGGGTCGTGGTGCGCATCGGCACGCGAGGGCTCGCGGGGCGCATCGTGACGGCGTTGTGCGACTGTGGGGTCGCCAACATGAGCTACATGAGTAGCAGCAGCGAAGACTCTTTTTGCGTACGGGGGGACGTATCCAAGCTGGGGATGTTCAAGCAGGGGGAGGGTGTGCACGTCGTGGCTGTCCCGGACGGGTTCGAGCTGAGCATCGTGGCGGCGCTGAGCGACAGGGGGGTGCGGATTAGCACCCGCAGCAACAACAACAACAGCCTCGGCCGACTGCGAGTCGAGACGAGCCGTTATGCGCGCCACTTGCGCAACGAGCAGCGCGAGAGTATCCGGGGGGTGATCGAGGTTGCTCTTTTGAGAGCCTGAGTCAAGGGAGTCAGGGGGTGAAACAGGCGAAGTTTTCGGCGCCATTTCGACAGAGGGCGAAAAAGAAAGAGCTTAATAAAAAACAGGCAGCGGTAAAAACCGCTAGCCGGACTCGTGCCTAACAGCGGTTTGCAAAGAGACGGCCTGATGCCCGCCGACCCCTCGGCATGTAGCCCCGGGGTGTCTCAGAGCACCTTCTCTGTATCCTCCACCCAGTGTGGGGCACAAGTCGGGGCCAAGGCCATGACAGGTGGAGCGCTGCGCTGGTGGCTGATTCGCTAGAATAATATAGAAATAAAAAGGTAAGCTACGGCTGGCGTGCAGCCTGTGGATGCGTATTCACCCGATGGTGCGCCCCCCCGTTCTCCAGCTTGGACCTGTGTGCACCCTGTCCACACACGACGAGTGCGTCGGTGTGGGTGGCTGGCTATCTCCGTCGAGTGGCTGACTTAAGAGGGGTGGTGGCGGGTTTTAAATTGCAGTTTATACTGGCGATACCGCCGACTACAAGCTGAAAGTACTAGGTGTCTAGATAAACTTGCCTTCTGCGGGAGAGCTGTCGATCGCAGCTCGCCGAACCAGGTTGTCGCGCGTGAGTGACGTGAGGCGGGGGCCCATAACCTATTGAACCATGCAAACACAGTTAGTGTGGAAGATAACTTACGCAAACGGAGTTACAGGCACAGTCCCGCAAACGGAACAGTTACGGCGACAACCAGCCTACATGCGTGGTGTCGGGACAACAAAAGTGGGAGAGCTGTAGCCTAGCGACAGCTCTTTACCGAGTCAAACAGTTTATCGGTATGTCCGATCTAGACATGTACTAATCATATCTAGAGTACCTTACAATAGCTATCTGCAGCTAATACGTATACGGTATTACTTACAACAACCTCACGTCCATGTGCTTGCTGCGTCCGGTCGTCATGCTATTCTTGCTGAGTGCAATACAACTCGGATTGTCCTCGTGAATTGTGATGGGAGACCCGGAGTCTTGGTGAAACTCGTGGAGCAATTGCTTAAAAAACATCGCCTCCTGAGTGGCCGTAGTCAGCGCCATATACTCTGCCTCCGCTGTCGACAACGCCACAGTTTATTGCCGCTGACTTTTCCAACTCACCGCTGCACCGTTGAGCATGAACACATACCCCGTGCGAGAGCGGCGCTCGCCAATATCACTAGCGTAGTCAGAATCTGACCATCCTACCACCTTTAGTGAGGGTGCGCCACCGTACATCAACACCGACTCTGCGGTCCCCTTGAGGTAGCGAAGCACCCTCTTGGCTTGCTCCCAATGTGACTGAGAGGGGTCGGACATGTGCCTACTAAGATGGCTAACAGCCATGGTGATGTCGGGCCGTGTGCTTACGGAAGCGTACAACAAGCTGCCGATCAAGCTTTGGTACGGCACTAGACCGGGAGGCAACCTTGATGTCGACGTCTCCACACAATTGCTCAAAGCATCGACCGCCATAGGTGAGCCCACTGGCTTGCATCCCATCATGTTGAAGCGCTCCAACATATCTAAGACGTATTGTTGTTTTCCAATCCTGATGGTGCGGCTGCCACGATCACGCTCGACTGTCATGCCAAGCAAGCAAGACACTGGACCGAGGTCTTGCACGTTGAACCTTTCGCCGAAAGCCGATCGGTGAGCGCTCGATACTCACAGAAGTCACGGCGCACACTAGTCATGTGATGGCTGGCGCCGCTGTCGGCCAACCACATCCACGTTCCCCCATCGCGCTCGAACATGTGTCGAGCCTCGGAGAATGGCCTCGCAGGGATGGCTGTCACGTCCATGACCGCCGGAAAAGCAACGGGGGAGTCCACTTGCGCAGAGTTACCTCCGGTGTTGTTGACTGGGCACTCGGACCTGCGATGGCCCTTCTTACCACAGCCATAGCAAACACCACGAAAATTTCTCGCTCCGCCTCTGCCATATGAGGTACGACGAGTAGTCGCAGCTCCTTGAAGAGATTTCAGTTGGTCTTGGAGCTCGGAGACTTGCCGCTTCAAAAGTTCAGTCGTTGAGTCATCAGGAGACGCTGCAAAAGCCGTAGGCGTTGGGGGCTCCGTTGTATGTGATTGCGCACGACTCTCGATGCGCATGCCCTTTTGACGAAGATCACGCTTGACGGTATCCAAGCTGAGGTCATGTACGTCCCACGTGTCGGTGATGGAGTGGTATTCGCTGCGCAGGCCCTTCACCAAGTACATGATGATACGCCGGTCGTGGACGACGTCCCCAACTCGGGCAAGCTGTCGTTGCAGTCGAACTAACCGGTTCAGGTATTGAATGCCGCTCTCGCCGTCCGCTTGCGGCGTCTCCAAGTCCTGCAATAGTTCCGTACACCGGTAAATACCATCGTCCTCATAATGATTGACTAATGCAGTCCATGCAGTGTGGCCGCAGGTCTTGTCATCCTCGCTAACATTCTCGATAATGGAAAGGTCGTCCTCCGGCAGCGCAAGAATCAATGTGGAGTACATGTCGACTTGCTGTTGAGAGGAAGCGGCACCATCCGACGACAAAGCCGGAGCCCACTTTTGCATCAAGCCAAATCCACGGAAAAGTTTCTTCCACACGTCAAAATCTCGTCTCTCCCCACTTAACTTGGGAAGTTTCACGGAGTCCATATCAGGTACGTCGGATGCGCTCGCAAGAGAACCAGAAAATCAGGAAAATTGCCAACAAGAAAAGCACCAAGTACCGGTGAAGAGGCGGGCAACACGGCTCAGAAAAGGAGACGACAAAGGGCTGACCGAAGACGCAGTTGTACTCCCGGAGTCTATACAGCCAAGGCAATCAGAATCGAGTCTCAGAAGGTCGGTCAAGTGACGTCGTACAGGAGTGCTAGTACACTTGTGGTAAGACGCCTTTCCAAAATTCAGCCAGACCACTATAGGCTTTCACGAGAAAAGAAACTGGCGGGTGACAAGCTCCGGAAGCGAATAAAATTCCAGAAAGCGCCAAGCTATAACAAAGGAAAGCAAGCCGATCTTCACGTCACACGAGTCGGCGTTCGGGGGTTCAAGCCAGCTCCAAGCGACACAAACAAGTCGCTACCAGCCGGGTATCGAAGTAAAGCTACAAACACAAGCAAGAGCCAGCCACTTTGTGAGCCAGCCGCACCTCACGTATCGTGCGACACCACAAAGGTCTACCACTCTTCGAGAAGCAAGCTCTAGGTTCCAGTCAAGACAAATGACTCCAACAACTAGCAGCTAGAGGGCCCAAGACCTGTCGATGGGTTACGCGGAAGTGCCATCACCGGGAATCGAACCCAGCACCTCCGTGTCCGGAGCCGTACGCCGTAACCAAGTACCGCGCCGAAAAGTCGGTACCCATTGGGGATATATCTCATGTATATACCCCCGTACTGCCCGAGTAAGGGGCTCCCGCAGTACATCCACTATTGGCGAGATAGTAGGGCCAAGACTCCCCCGGAGTACAACGTACGGATGTGTCCATTATCATGCCTAATATGGAGATCTAACAACACTCCCCCTAATGAACACCATCCGATCAACTCCGGCCAAACCCTGCAAACCCGCGTCATACGCGGAGGGCCCATAAGCTGTCAAAGTTGAGGGGGCGATAAGGAATGCTTACACTCGGTGAGTGACACTGCATGTCATCTCACCCTCAGCAAGTGCCTAGCACTTGCCTATCACAGGACACGCACTCACCTTGTGGTGAGCACACGCCAACATATATTCTAAACCTTTAGATGATATCTAACGCTCAGCAACTTGCCACCATCAGCAACCTAATCCTCTCTATTGTTGATTGGCTTATCATCTTATTGTGCTGAGTCACAGCCGTACTATCACGATGCTACTTGACCAACATTGCTGTGTAGCAACTTGATTATCACACAAAACCATGTCTCGCAACAGTCCTAGAGTCGATAACCACAACCCGTCACGACAAAATGATCTCGCAATGGAAAAGGCTTGGCTTACCCAGGATTGCTCGTTCTGACTAGCGACTACCATGGCCGGCGTTTGCGTTACCCACTGTTGGAAACTAGTCGAGCTTCATGTCTCCGCTTCCCACACCTACTCAGCCCTGATTATCAAGGAGTTCGCTGAGATTTTAACAAAGACGTTGGTCTACAACGGGCTACAAGATCACGCTGTGCCGGCCCAACGTCTGGGAAGGACAATACCCGTCCCTTTTGCCAAACCGAAACGGATCCTCCAAGAAGAGCGCATCCACGTCCCGGGTAACTTTAGACGCTCTGAAAAGAGCCGAAGCAAGCAAGCTCGCTGCCTCCGTTGCTACCGCGACAACGGTGTCCTGCATTGGACATCTTTTTAGTGCAGTGTGGAATTCCCTTGTGTATGCCCGGCTCCCGCCAAAGCCGCGACTACTTCGAGCACCACATGCGACTAAACCCGCGGTCGCTCGTGGCAGCATAAAATGTGATAGACACGTCCCACTGCCGCGCCCCCGCTATCCATTAACCTTTCCGCCTCCACTGACGGGCGGGCGTGGTGATACCATACCGTAGGATAGGGATGGTGGTTCGCTGTGTGGGTGAACTCGGTTGTGCAAACGAGATTGAGCTTACGCTTGTCTGCCGCTACTTTAGATATTCACTAACTATACATAGCGGTATTTAACAGAAAAAAATACTGATTATAAAAACGCGTAATCATACAAGCATGTGTATGAAAAATTATCGCATACACATATCCCCGAGGCAATAGGCAACGGGATGTTAGTGCTAACACCCTCCCTCAGGGTAGCCGAGGTCTTGACGTCGTCATGGCTTGCGTCGAGGAAGGTGCCATCTTGGTCGAAGGTGTAGTGCTTGAAACATGTGTCTCATGCCGGGTAGGTGTAGCGACATGTGCGCATAGGAACGTGCCGCTACCGCGAATTGTCGATATGAAGCGGTTCCAAATGTACTGCGGAATGTACTAGTCTGACATGAAGCGGGAAAATGTGTCCACGGCGAATTGGCCGACGCATGAGAGTGACCGGCGAGGAAGAAGCAAAGCCAACAAAGCTGCTAGGAGCGTGTAGGCACTCAACAACATAAACGGGCGCTGCTTGTGTTGACTCCCCCATTTCGCCGGGGGAAAGGCTAGCTCCCCACTAAGTAAGGTGAGCGTTGCGGCGGTGCCTCGGGAAAAAAACAATAACAATACTAATTTTAAATACTCTCGGGCCGAAATTTCGCGGGTCGGTTTTAAACAGCCAAATCCGGTCGAGAGCATCGGTAGGTTGAGCTAGGTGAGACTGGAAGATGGGTGGGGAGAGCGTGGCGGCGGGCGCTTTACACACGCTCTTCTCCTTTTCATGTGGGAGATGGTAGGACGGTCGCGGACAACCGTCTCGAAGGCGGCGCGTGGTGTCGATTGGACGATGAAATATTAGCGTGGCGCCGAGCGCTTTGCACACGCTCTACTCTTTTTTACGTGGGAGTAGGTAGGACTTGCGTGGCGCCGAGCGCTTTGCACACGCTCTTCTCTAGCGTGACTTAGTGAAGGGCCCACAACATGTCGGAATCGGGAACGGATAGTCACACGTAGGTCGCGCCGGCCCCACAAGGGGGCCGGGTATTTTGACCAGAGAAGTGGGAAGGAAAGAGATGGCGGCCGGGGAATGCATCAGTAGGGCCGGCCGACCGCCACTAACGGGGAAATGGAGAGCCGCTAGTAACATAACACGAAGTACTAGGATAACAAATAGCTACCTTGTACATAAGCACTAGGAAACGGGATGCTAGTGCTAAAAGACGGCAATCAAGGCGTCACTAGGGTTTCATTGGCAATAGACATAGCAACTAGACGACTCCATGGTGCTTCGTCTTTGGTCTTCCCCTCTCATCCAAATGAAAGGGAGGAGGGGGGCTAATTTTTTTGAGAATCCCCCTTTCACACGTTACTTTGGATGGATACTATACTATCCGTATTCTGAAACCAAAAAAGGGAAAGCGGGATACAGCGGCAAGGACGCGGCATTCGGAAGGTCGACACAACGCTTAGATCTAGCAAAGAATATGCGGCACAAAAACAAAGCGAGAGACGATGCATTAATGTGACAGTAGAACGCCGAGGCGACAAAGCCACATCTCATACGCCGAGCAAGGAAACGCGAAGACGTTTGCGGCCTATGGGGCGGGTCAAGACATAACCCTAAACAAGGGTGCCATCGATGTATTACGCTCGAATCCCGATGCCATAATGGCGGCGGTAGTCTTGCTATCGAAAACATCAACAAAGTTTTCCATATATCGAAATTTGAAATGTTGACATGTCTCTGAAATATCGATGTCCATTAAAAACAGCACCCATCCATAAGCTCAAATTCACCGAATTAACGATAACTGATATTCCCGTGACAAAGCCGGAGAGGATGCGGGATTGTCAAAGTTGAGGGGGCGATAAGGAATGCTTACACTCGGTGAGTGACACTGCATGTCATCTCACCCTCAGCAAGTGCCTAGCACTTGCCTATCACAGGACACGCACTCACCTTGTGGTGAGCAGACGCCAACATATATTCTAAGCCTTTAGATGATATCTAACGCTCAGCAACTTGCCACTATCAGCAACCTAATCCTCTCTATTGTTGATTGGCTTATCATCTTATAGTGCTGAGTCACAGCCGTACTATCACGATGCTACTTGACCAACATTGCTGTGTAGCAACTTGATTATCACACAAAACCATGTCTCGCAACACTCCCCCTTGCTACGCAGGCAATCCCATGATGGCATTGCACAACTTGCTATGCCTTGCACTCACTAATGGCTTGGTAAGCACATCAGCAAGCATGTTCTCCGTCGCACAATATTGCAACTCGATGTCTCCGCTCTCCACCTTCTCCCGACAGAAGTGGTACCTCACGTCCATGTGCTTGCTGCGTCCGGTCGTCATGCTATTCTTGCTGAGTGCAATACAACTCTGATTGTCCTCGTGAATTGTGATGGGAGACCCGGAGTCTTGGTGAAACTCGTGGAGTAGTTGCTTCAAAAACATCGCCTCCTGAGTGGCCGCAGTCAGCGCCATATACTCTGCCTCCGCTGTCGACAACGCCACAGTTTGTTGCCGCTGGCTTTTCCAACTCACCGCTGCACCGTTGAGCATGAACACATACCCCGTGCGAGAGCGGCGCTCGCCAATATCACTAGCGTAGTCAGAATCTGACCATCCTACCAGCTTTGATGAGGGTGCGCCACCGTACATCAACACCGACTCTGCGGTCCCCTTGAGGTAGCGAAGCACCCTCTTGGCTTGCTCCCAATGTGACTGAGAGGGGTCGGACATGTACCTACTAAGGTGGCTAACAGCCATGGTGATGTCGGGCCGTGTGCTTACGGAAGCGTACAACAAGCTGCCGATCAAGCTTTGGTACGGCACTAGACCGGGAGGCAACCTTGATGTCGACGTCTCCACACAATTGCTCAAAGCATCGACTGCCATAGGTGAGCCCACTGGCTTGCAGCCCATCATGTTGAAGCGCTCCAACACATCTAAGACGTATTGTTGTTGTCCAATCCTGATGGTGCGGCTGCCACGATCACGCTCGACAGTCATGCCAAGTAACCAAGACACTAGACCGAGGTCTTGCACGTTGAACCTTTCGCCGAAAGCCGACTTGAACCCAACGATGAAGCTACCCGCTGGTCCGACGATGATGCTGCCGTCCACGTACAACGCCAAGACATAAAGCTCACCCTCCTTGATGAAGACGTAAATGCCGGGATCCACCTTGGATTGGGTAAAGCCATACTCCTCTAGCCATGCTGTGATGGTCTTATTCCAGTTCCTTGGAGCTTGCTTGAGGCCATACAATGATTTCTTCAACAAGCACACTCGATCCTCTCCATTGATGTCGAAGTGGCGGAATCCTTCCGGCTGCCTCATGTAGATTTCCTCCTCAGCGCTTGCTTGTATGACACCGGCTCTTGAACGGTCGGGCTGCTGGCTGACTTAATAGCTGCGGCACTTCCCGGAGTCCATCCATCTCCCGAAGCGCCCGCTGAACGGAGATTATACCCCGGACTGGGTACGCATTGCTGTGGTGCAGCAGTGAATCGAAGATTATACCTTGCACGTGGAGTCTCCCCCGAATGCATGTCCCGTTCCTCTTCCGTCGACCCGGAATGCTGCCGCGACTCCCGTAGCGGCGACTCCCCCGAAGGTGTATCCGGTTCTTCACTACACATGGTGCGCGGGATGCTGTCCTCTTCATCATCATTGCGTTGCTCCGCATTGCTCTCCGCTATAGCGAGGACTGCAGCCTCATCGAACACCACGTTGCGGCTGCTCACCACCCGACGAGTAGCAGTATTGTACACCAACCACGCAGGTGATTCGGAAGCATAGCCCACAAAGACACCCTTCCACGCGCGAAGTTTGCGGCGTTGAGACTTGTCAACGTGGACATAGGCCGGACAGCCGAAGACCCGCATGGAGCTCAAATCAGCTCGTCTACCGGTCGCCAAGGTGAAAGGTACACCGCCGGCTCCGCTACTATGCACACGATTGCGGACATGCACCGCAGCGGCCATCGCTAAAGCCCAATACGATTTAGGCAGCGCGGCTTGCCGGATCATTGACTGCGCCATCGGGACCACCGTCCCCCACTGCCGCTCAATACGGCCATGCTGCCAATGCGCGTAAGGGGCAGTGATCTCCATGGCGATGTTGAACTCATCCAAGAGGTTTCGGAAGGCAGCACCTAAGAACACCGTGTCATTGTCCACCCGAAGACGACGAACCGTGTGCCCCAGAGAACGGATGGTAGTCAACATGCGACGGAACGAGGCGGGAGCCTCATCCTTGGAGCGGACCGCATCATGCAGCATGAAACGGCTCCGGAAATCAACCGCACACAAGCTGTACCGCCGTCCTCCCAAGGATGGAACACTCATAGGACCGCAGAAGTCTAAGCCGAGGACCTCAAAGACACCAACGTTCCGGTCAGCCGGCTCACGAGAGATACGGCGGACGTGCGACTTACACACAGCACACGTCTCACAGAAGCCCAACTTCTCCGACGCAGAAAACGCCACGCCCTCCACCTGAGTGGCCAAGAGCCCGTCCAATTGCGACTCGCCAAGGTGACCGAGTCGGGAATGCCACAACCGTTTTTCCGATGGCGCAGTGGCGACCGAAGCGGTAGGATTCGACGAAGCAACCCGCGCCGGCAACCACACCAATAAATGCGCGCGCTCCAACGGAACCACCACGCCACCACCATGACCGGCATGAAGACGAAGGTGGTCCACGGGATCAGCTAACACCACAGAATGACCTTGTCGCCGAGCTTGGGTGAGGCTGAAAAGTCGATGGTAAGACCACGACGCACGACGGGATAGCTCAGGAACGTGGAGCACATTCTTTAGCGTGGCAGGAATCTCCTCTCCATCTTCAGCCTTCACAATGATTCGGACCGAGCCCACTCCAACAGCGCGGGCGCTGATACCCTTCACCCAAAGCCGGTCGGTGAGCGCTCGATACTCACAGAAGTCACGGCGCACACTAGTCATGTGATGGCTGGCGCTGCTGTCGGCCAACCACATCCACGTTTCCCCATCGCGCTCGAACATGTGTCGAGCCTCGGAGAATGGCCTCGCAGGGGTGGCTGTCACGTCCATGACCGCCGGAAAAGCAACCGGGGAGTCCATTTGCGCAGAGTTACCTCCGGTGTTGTTGACGGGGCACTCGGACCTACGATGGCCCTTCTTACCACAGCCATAGCAAACACCACGAAAATTTCTCGCTCCGCCTCTGCCATATGAGGTACGACGAGTAGTCGCAGCTCCTTGAAGAGATTTCAGTTGGTCTTGGAGCTCGGAGACTTGCCGCTTCAAAAGTTCAGTCGTTGAGTCATCATGAGACGCTGCAAAAGCCGTAGGCGTTGGGGGCTCCGTTGTATGTGATTGCGCACGACTCTCGATGCGCATGCCCTTTTGACGAAGATCACGCTTGACGGCATCCATGCTGAGGTCGTGTACGTCCCACGTGTCGGTGATGGAGTGGTATTCGCTGCGCAGGCCCTTCACCAAGTACATGATGATACGCCGGTCGTGGACGACGTCCCCAACTCGGGCAAGCTATCGTTGCAGTCGAACTAACCGGTTCAGATATTGAATGCCGCTCTCGTTGTCCGCTTGCGGCGTCTCCAAGTCCTGCAATAGTTCCGTACACCGGTAAATACCATCGTCCTCATAATGATTGACTAACGCAGTCCACGCAGTGTGGCCGCAGGTCTTGTCATCCTCGCTAACATTCTCGATAATGGAAAGGTCGTCCTCCGGCAGCGCAAGAATCAATGTGGAGTACATGTCGACTTGTTGTTGAGAGGAAGCGGCACCATCCGACGACAAAGCCGGAGCCCACTTTTGCATCAAGCCAAATCCACGAAAACGTTTCTTCCACACGTCAAAATCTCGTCTCTCCCCACTTAACTTGGGAAGTTTCACGGAGTCCATATCAGGTACGTCGGATGCGCTCGCAAGAGAACCAGAAAATCAGGAATAATGCCAACAAGAAAAAGCACCAAGTACCGGTGAAGAGGCGGGCAACACGGCTCAGAAAAGGAGACGACAAAGGGCTGACCGGAGACGCAATTGTACTCCCGGAGTCTATACAGCCAAGGCAATCAGAAACGATTTTCAGAAGGTCGGTCAAGTGACGTCGTACAGGAGTGCTAGTACACTTGTGGTAAGATGCCTTTCCAAAATTCAGCCGGACCACTATCGGCTTTCACGAGAAAAGAAACTGGCGGGTGACAAGCTCCGGAAGCGAATAAAATTCCAGAAAGCGCCAAGCTATAACAAAGAAAAGCAAGCCGATCTTCACGTCACACGAGTCGGCGTTCGGGGGTTCAAGCCGGCTCCAAGCGACACAAACAAGTCGCTACCAGCCGGGTATCGAAGTAAAGCTACAAACACAAGCAAGAGCCAGCCACTTTGTGAGCCAGCCGCACCTCACGTATCGTGCGACACCACAAAGGTCTACCACTCTTCGAGAAGCAAGCTCTAGGTTCCAGTCAAGACAAATGACTCCAACAACTAGCAGCTAGAGGGCCCATAACCTGTCAAAGTTGAGGGGGCGATAAGGAATGCTTGCACTCGGTGAGTGACACTGCATGTCATCTCACCCTCAGCAAGTGCCTAGCACTTGCCTATCACAGGACACGCACTCACCTTGTGGTGAGTACACGCCAACATATATTCTAAACCTTTAGATGATATCTAACGCTCAGCAACTTGCCACCATCAGCAACCTAATCCTCTCTATTGTTGATTGGCTTATCATCTTATAGTGCTGAGTCACAGCCGTACTATCACGATGCTACTTGACCAACATTGCTGTGTAGCAACTTGATTACCACACAAAACCATGTCTCGCAACAGGGATTCATACAATCACACGCACACACACACACACACACACACACACACACACACACACACACACACACACACACACACACACACACACACCTCGAGCGACCAAGTAATTACACACTTGCGCGCGCGCGCGCACACACACACACACACACACACACACACACACACCGAGCGACCATGTAATTACACACTTGCGCGCGCGCGCACACACACATACACACCGAGCGACCATGTAATTACACACTTGCGCGCGCACACACACAACCACACACACACACACAACCACACACACACAACCACACACACGCACGTGCACGCTGGAACTCAAAAGATGCAGAGTAATACACAATTGTGAACGCCCACGAACGCACACACATAATCACACATATACACATAGTTATATACCCATGCACACATTTGCACACTTGCACAATTAATTTCTCTTTATCTCTCTCTCTTTCTCTCTCTCTCTCTCTCTCTCTCTCTCTCTCTCTCTATCTCAGGCACACACACACACACACACACACACACACACACACACACACACACACACACACATACACACACACACACACACACACACACACACACACACATACACACACATGAAAATGAAAATGATTTACAAAAATACGAGCAAACTGGACAGGCTGCTGTCTAACGACCATCATTTGCTCAGCCATTTAGGGCACTTCAGAGCAAAGATTGGGCCGGGTACTCTTCGACCGGTTAAACCTATCGACATACCTATCTGTAATGTGTTCCCACGTTCTTCGGAGGTTAAAAACTGTAAGCAACCGTAGTAACTGCCATAATCCCAACGCCTAAGCACTGAGGACATAAATAATTTTGTAATCAAGAAAATATACGAATCTGAAAAACCATTTACAGAGCCACTTGTCAAGAAATGCAAAATGAAACTGCTGCTCGACCTTCACGATGCACGGCCCGCTCTCACCGAACCGGGGTGCCGACCGGCCTAGGCCGATCGGTGTTCGAGAGGGGCGACGGGCCAGCTTAATCTAGCTCCCGCGTGACTTCGGTCTTGCTAGAGAAAGGAGGGGAAACGCTAGCGAAAAATAACTCCTCACGCGGTCGCTCGTCGATCCCGTTGTCGTTCCCGTAAGCCCCGCCCGAAGGTCGTAGCCGCTCCTTCCGTCGCGACTTTCCTCCTAGTAGAGGTCCCCCGTCACCTCGGCGCCCGCCGGCGGCGCAGCGGCGGCGGCCCCGGAGGGGGGTGCGCTCGCAGGCCCGTCGGCATCCCCTCACCTCCCCGTGGTGGGCGCTGGAAACCCCGTAGCCGTGCCAGGCATGGCACGGTAGGGGGCTAAGAGGGCCGACAGCTCGATCCGTGGGATTTGCAGCTGTCGGGAAAGCCCTGTACAGAGGGCTTTTGAAAAAATGATTTCTGTACACTACCGGCGCCAAGATCTCCCGCTCGGCCCGTCCGATATGTTTTTCGCGTACAGATACTCCTAGATACAGCCTTACTTTTAGGAGTGGGACATGTACTACGGCAGCGTTTGATGGCGAGGAGGGTACGGCCGGATCAGCGGTGGGAGGCGGGTGTTGGAGCTGGTGGTGGCCAGCCGGGAAGCAGCGCCAGGAAAGGGCGCTCGCTAGCTGTCGACCAGCCCTGTGCCGGTCGAACCTTGCCGAGGGGTGAGGCAAGACATGACACAGGACGGTGGCTAGTCGCAGACGGAGGAGCGGCTACAGGAGGCGGCGGCGATCCTTAGGATCAGCCGCCGCCGGAAAGCCTTGTACGGAGGGCTTTTTTTGGATACTAAAAATAATGTCCGTACCCGGCATCGCGCTAGTTGGGGAGCAGCACCAGGGTAGGGCGCTCACTAGCGCGCCGCTACGTCGTCCAGCGTCATCTCCCGGGGGGAGGAGTCAGCTGGGACGGCAAGGAGGACGGTCGCGACGGGAGGAGCGACACGATCTGGCGACGACGACCCTTTGGGTCGGCGCCGCCGGAAAACCCGGCACGGAGGGTTTTGTTTAATTCCGGGCGCCCGAGGCCCGCCGGATCCGGCTACGGTGACCTTCCCCCCCCCCTCTTCGACACCCACTACCCCGACAGACCTTCATACTCCTAGGAGTCCTTGAGCGTGGGCCCGGGTGAGCGCGGAGGCCCCCGCTCAAGAAAAGGCTGCTCGGTGGACGCGCGATCAGAGGGGGGAGGGTACGGCCACAGGCCGGAAAACCGACAGGTACCCGGGTACCAGACAGAGAAAAAACCGGGGAAATGAGCGGGGAAAATTCAGGCGCGGAGGCAGGAGCGCTAGTTTTTTCTATGTCTATGTGTCTCGGTCCCTCCCACCTGTCCTCGAGGTGGTGGGGGACCTCGACAAGGAGGACCGCCGCGTCGGTGGACGCGGCAAGACCTTGGGGCGGGGTTTACGGGATGGAGCGGCGGGATCGACGAGCGACCGCGAGAGGAGGGGTTTATTGCCAGCCTTTCCCCTCCTACCTTCGGCAAGACCGAAGTCACGCGGGAGCTAGATTAGGCTGGCCCGTCGTCCCTCCCGAACGCCGACCGGCCTAGGCCGGTAGACACCCCGGTTCGGCGGGAGCGGGCCGTGCATCGTGAAGGTCGAGCAGCAGTTTAGTTTTGCATTTCTCGACAAGTGGATTTATTTTTAGATCTGTTTTTCTTGATTACAAAATTATTAGCTGTTACTGCCATTGGAGAGGTTGGGATTAGTGGTTAACGGTCTACCTCAGTCTACTAAGTCCTGTATGGCATAGCAAAAGGGGGGGCCCAGAGACAGCAGCCGGTTTATACTGGTATTGTTGTAAACAATTTCAATTTCAATTTCCCCCGTCACCTCGATGCCTGGTGGGGGGGACCAAGACTGCCACACAGACCATACTAGCGCTCATGCCGCCACGCTCTCAAGTTTTTCCGACCGTTTCCCCGGCTTTTTTCTGTTTGGTACTCGCTTACCTATCTAAAAATCCATTCAGCGACCGTACCCTCCCCCCACCGAATCACTGATTCCGCGTCTGTCGAGCACCCTTGTTTCGAGTACGAGCCTCCGCGTTGACCCGGGCTCGCATGTTGATAGTTGGTAGCGGTGGGGTAGGGCATGGTCACCGTTCCTCGATCCTTCGGGCCGCGGGGTACAGATGCTATCGCAAAACACTCCGTTCAAGGCGGCTTTCCGGCGGCGGCCGATCCTCATTATCGTTCCCGCCGGACCCCGCCGCTCCTCCCGTCGCGACATTCCTCCTCTCTGATGGTATCGTGTTGCCCCCCTTGAGTCGGCTTGACCGCAGCAGGCTAGTCGGCAAGCAGCGAGCGCTCTTCCCCCATCAAGAGGGACACACGTGATGGGAGAACTCAATACCCATTGTGGAGGGTATTGTCGTTTCTTTCTAACGCCGCCTGCTCCAATACCCTCCACCTACCCCTGATCCACCCGTACCCTTTGCGCCAAAACATATTTGACAGATTTTGCCCCCGCTTCCTTATCATGAGAGTATCTATGAGTATGTAGTCGCGATTAAAAAATCGGACAGGCCGAGCGGGAGATCTTAGTGCCGGTGTATTGATATTATGATTTCCAAAACCCTCCGTACATGGCCTCCCGACAGCGGCAGATTGCGTGGATCGCATTTGCTGGTACCTCGTTTAGGCCCCTACCTACCATGCATGGCACAACTACATGGTTGCCGGAGCCCACCGCGTGGAGGTAGAGGTAAGTGCCGACGGGCTTGCGAGCGCATCTCCCTCCGGGGCCGCCGCCGCTGTGCCATCGATTGGCGTCCCCCCCCCTTGAGAACACATTTACACACACACACCCGAAGCGGATGTGTTGAGAGCTACGGAGGCGGGTCTGGAACCCACGCCTCCCGGCACGGAGCTATACGCGTTATTCAAGTGCCGCCCCAAAAAGCCAATGCCCAATAGGAGCATTTGGTGCACATGACCTCCACGCACGGAGCGCCACGTGCGTTCACTATACGTGGAGGGCCAAGACTCCCACGGAGTCCAATGTACATTTGAGTCCATTATTGTACCCACCAAGGGATATCAAAACTCCCCTTTGGAAACTCCGGCCGGCAGCCCTCGTAAATCCGCATTGAACGCGGAGGCTCCATAACTTGTTGAGAGCTGCGGAGGCGGGGTTAGAATCCACGCCTCCCGGAACGGAGTTGTAGGTGTTGTCGGAGAGCAATCATGCGCAAGCAAGGACGAGACGGATCCTTGGGTGCAAGAGAGGAAAGAGGTAGGTGATGGTAACAGAAGTGCCGGCTATGCGCACGCAACCGGTGTTATTATATGCAATTGCTACACAATGTGTATTGCACGCGCATTGGTGCGACTAACATGTACGGGTAAGGATGTACTATGATAACTCCTCTATAGATCATTGACCGTATGTGTTAGTCAGTGGGCCCTAAGCACCGTTGGAAGAGCATGGTATGCATGGGTTGTGGAAGAGCCTTGGTCAGTCCATCAACAAGCATGTCGGAAGTGGGAATGGAAAGGACGGCAATGGTGCGCGCATCCACGAGCTCTTTGGTGTAGTAGTGGTGGATGTCGATATGCTTGGTCATGTGCGATGCCAAAGGATTGATCACATGCTTAACGGCGTCTTCGTTGTCTTCATACACGGTAGTGGGTCAACGCTAGCGATTGTAAACGTCGTGGACCAGTTGGTGGAAGTAGATCGCGCTTTGGGTTGCACGACCCATGGCAATATACTCGGTTTCGGTGGTAGATAAGGCCACAACGTCTTGTTGCTTGAAGTCCAACTGATGGCACCGCCGTTGAGCATGACAACCTCCCTTTATTAGGAGCGACGGGTGGTCGTGTTATGTGCCCATTTCGAGTCAGAGAAGACTAGGATGGTAGTACGGACGTGCGGAGCGCAAGACCGGGGAGCCATATAAAATGAAATGAAATTAAATTGTTTACAACACTACCGAGGAAAACCGGTTGATTGGGATCTGATGATGCTCTGGGCCCTCCCTGCAGTGCCAATCTAGGACTCATATTGAAATTGAAATTGAAATTGTTTACAAAATGTACCGTATGCCCCGGTTTTTCACCAAAAGCCGGATGCGTCGGCTGCTGGCTCTGGGCCCTCCCAACTATGCCATACTGGGAACTTACAAGTCAGGGCTAGACCGTGAACCACCTAAATCCAACCTCTCCAATGGGTGTCGGGGTTTTACTCCCCCCCGGGGAGGTGTGCAAGAAGAGGCGGGGGCTGCGTGCATTTAGGGGCGTGCGAGGGGGCAATGTGCGGAGGCGCGGCGGGAGGACGTGCGGGACTTGATGCGGTATATGAGTAGGAGATGATGCAGCCATTGGACATTATGCGTGTGGAGTTGTGCAAGGATGCGAGACGTGTCGAGGCGTGCTTTGGAGACGAGTTTATCAGGAGGGTCGGTGCGGGCGGTGAGTAGGGAGGTGAGACTTGTGATGGTGGAGGAGTGCGGTGTACTTGTGCGGCTCATGACGATGGGAAGGATGTCAACCATTGTGCATGGCCAGTGGCTGCGGATGGCGTTTGCAAGGGGTGTGTATTTGGCACGTATGAGGTTAGCTGTGTGGGAGAGGTTGTTGTCCGTGCAATACTTCCATTCCCCTATCTGAATCTTTTTTATGGATGCGTAACGGCGGCGACCGTTTGTGTGGCCAACGAATCGAGGTTCGAGGAGGCGGATAAAGTCGGGTTTGTGTGCGGGGGGTCGTAGCGCGGGGGGGAGAATCTCAGGTGGGAGGATGGCGGGACACGAGGTTAGGGAGTCGGGTGAGAGACCTTCGTCAGCATCAACAAGGCGGGTGGGCATGTGGGTAGGGTGAGGTGGGTGACAGTCAAGCGGAGTGTGGGCAGGAGAGGGGGAAGCAAATGATTTTATGGGTTTGTTACCGAAGTCTGCAGTGATGGTTTCCCAGCGGCCCCCGTTGTGGCGTTCCAATAGGGAGAGTAGGAGTTGAAGCGCGCTGTTGTGTCGGTCATGTCTTAGGCCAGACATGGTGGGGCAGTTACCGGCCATGTGGCCGTTGCTAGTGAATTGGCCGCATAGGGGGCAGCGCAGGGTGGGGTTATGAGTGAGTAGGCGGGTGTTGTGGACTCCCCACATGAGTTCTTGTTTGTGTGTGAACTGGATATTTGTGAGGGTTGAGTGTTTTTTGTGGTAAGAGAAATCGGCGCCGTCCTTCGCGGCGCGGGCGAGGAGGGCACCGTGTTTGGTTGTTTGCGAGAGAGGTGTGTGTGTGTGTTTGGTGCTGTGGGTGTGCGCGTCCGCTTTGAAGTTGGTGTATCTATAGGGTATGGGGTCTCCTAGGGTTTGAGGAATGAGGGTGTACGGCCAGGTCCAGTGGCCTATTGTGACCTCTGAACCTGTGGTGTATGTAGTGTCGGGTGGGTGACCATCCGCGACTAGGTTGGCGAGGGTGTCTGCGAGGTCGTAACCTAGGGAGTGGTTGTGGGCTTTGATTTTGCCGAGGTGTGTACGGATGCCCGCGTCGCAGCGGGTTTTGAGGGTGTGTGTGATGGATAGGAGGGTGTCGCGGTGGATGTTGTGTCTGTAAGCGGAAGGGCAGTTTAAGTATCCTTGTATGAGGCGGAGGGAGCACGCACTGTCTGTGAGGAGGTGGGTGTGGCCAAGTTGGAGGCCTATATCTATTCCAGCTAATTCAGCGCGATTTATTGTGTGCGAGGGAGGGGTAGAGGTCACCATGATTTTGATTTTGGTGTCCGAGGCGGGGTGGGTAGCAGCAGCTCCGAGGGGGGACGAGCTTCCTTTTCTTTAGCCGTCTGTGTATACAAAGTCTTGCCAGTTCCAAGCAAGGGTACCGCTGGTGGGGGGGTATGTTAGATGTACGCGTTCCGGGAGGGGGTACGTGAGAGGGTGAGTTGGGTTTGGGGGGAGGTGGTATATACCTGCTGAGTGGGGTGAGTAGGTGGCGAAGAGGTGTGGGGGTGGGGGGGGTGATGGTGGGGTTGGGGAGGTGAGAGTCGTAGATAGATTCGAGAGTGTTGTGAAGTGCGGTCATGGCTGTGGGTGACGGGAGGGTGGAGAGTGCGAGGGGGTTGGCGACGAGGTAAATATCGACCATCCATCGTGTGCCGAATGGGGTAGGGGTGGGGTTGCCAGTGTGTTGGTCGGGGGGTAAGAAGGTGTTTGCGTCATTGGGGAGGGTGTATAGGTGGTGGGTGTACGGGGAGTTGATGTATTTGGAGTGTCGGTAGGGTGTGTGTTCCCATCGGCGGAGGATGAGGATGGTTGCGTTGGGTGTGTGAGGGGCTGTGATGTGTGCGCTGGTGATTGCGTGTTCCATGGCTCCTCGCATGCATTCGTGGTCGTATTCGGGGTTGGCTATGTTGGTGCCTTGCCATGTGTGTGGGGGGCATTGCTGCCGCTAGATGAGAAGACTATGTCTTCGGGGTAGAGGGAGTGGTAGGTGTGGGAGTGAAGGGATTTATTGAGGGGGTCGGAGTAGAGTTCTGTCTTAATGTGGAATTTGTGGCGGAGAGCTGTGAGGAGGTCTTCTCTAGTGGCCCATCTATTACGGGTGGTGGTGGCGGGTGTGGGTGAGTGGATTTCAGAGCGAGAGCCTAGGCGGGTGAGGAGATGGTAGACTTCCTCTTCGAACGCATGCTGCGTGAGGTCGGGGCGGAAGAGTCGGTAGAGGTGGCGGACGCGGGGGCCGTTAAGGGTGGTGACCGCGCGGCCGTCGGGAGTGCATAGTATGGATGTGTCGTGGAGTGATGGGTGTGCGTGGATGGCGAATTTGCCGGTAGGGAGCATGTCGAGGTCGGGGTTTATGGGGTCGTGGTTGAATGTGATTAGGGGGTGTGACCACGGAGGGGGTCCGGGTTCGGGCAGAATGGGTGTGGTAGAGGGGACATAGCCGGAGTTAAATGCGGTGAGGGCGGTGGGGCCGGAGGGGGTCTCACTGATGGTGTCGTGTAGTTGTAGGCATGGGGCCCACTGGACCTCGTGGAGGCGGGTGAGGTCGTGTTGTCGGCCGCGAGCACACCACTCGCACTGCCATGTGGTGGGTCCTTGAGCTGGGCGGCACTGAGAATGTATGGCAAAGTGCGGGCATGTGCAGCAGGTGGAGGTGGGTTCTGTGTGTAGTGGGTCATGACATATGGAGCAGGTGGTGGGGGAGGGGGTGGGGAGGCATACCGATGTGGGAGTGGAGGAGATGAGGCGGAAGCCGTCGTCGAGTTGTGACTGAATGTCCCATTCCGTGAGGTGTTCCGGGGCCCATTCAACCATGTATTGCGTTTGGCCGTATTCTGCGTCCTTATGTTTGGAAATGATGCGCGTTGCGTCGCAGGGGGGGTAGTGGTGGTCTGAGGGGGTGAGGTATTCTGTGTCTAAGTGTGTGGTGGGTGCGGTGGGGGTGGGGTGAGCGGTGCGGGAGGTGTAGATGCCGGATGAGAGGGTGGGGGTGAGCGAGGGAGGTGTGGGGATAGAAGGGGAATCCATGAGGGGTGTATAGTGGTGGGGGAGGATGCTTGTTTGGAAGTGGGGCTTTTGAGGGGGAGGCGGTTGTGGATAGTATCGAGGGGTTCGGTGAGGATTGCGGCGAGGAGGCGGATGGGAACTGAGAGTGGGGTGGCGGACCCCGTGAGTGTGGTGATGGATTTGCATGATTTGAGGATGAAGGAGGATGAGGTGGCCCTGAGGAGGGCTTGTGGCCACGTGGTGATGTTATTTTTCCAGAGGGGGATGAGGCGGGGGAGGAGTGAGGCGTGTGTTTTGCGGGGAGAGAAATCGCAGTAGGCTTGTTTATATGTGTGAGGGTCTGTGATGTGTGTGGCTTTGTCCCGGAGTGAGGCGAGGAGGGTGTTGTCTTGAGTGGTGAAGTGTGCGCGGATTGTGGAGGCGATAGGGTTGGTGAGAGAGAGTGGAGGGATGTTGTGGAATAGGGTGCCCGCGTCGCGTTGAGATCTTACTAAGCACTTGAGTGTGGGTGGGGTGTAATTGGTGGACATGATGGATTCCGAGGGCCAGTGGGAGTACGTGGTGGATAAGGTGCGGATGTGTGCGCGGGCCATGTGGCCTCTATAGCCTGAGTTGTTCATGATTTTATATAGGTGGCAAACTGTGAGTTGTGCGTGGGCTTTGAGGGAGGGGAGGCCGTATCCTAGGTCGGAGGTAGGGCGGTGGAGGGCTGTGCGGGGAAGGTTACGTACCGAGGAGACGGCGGAGCGGAGTGCGCGGCAGATTTGGCCTTAGAGAGTGTCGAGTTGGGAGTCGGTGAAGAGGCCGAGCTGGAGGGTGAAATGTTTTCCGATGAGAAGTCCACGGATGACCCTGATTCTGCGGGATTGTGTTAGTGGGGAGGTGGAAAGGGTGGTGATGAGGGATGCAGTGGTACGTTTGAGTTCGTGCCAGTGTGTGGTGAAGTTGAGGGAGGTGTTCAGTTCTACCCCTAGGACGCGGTATGTGTCCCTGGGGCCAATGGTGGGGATGGGGGCCGGGGTGGAGTTTATGGAGATTAATTGAGTTTGCAGGCGGGATGCGAGGAGGGTAGTGTTGGCGCGGGTGAGGGCGTTGCCTGAGCGCCATAGGGCGCCGGTGATGCAGCATTTGCGGATGTTGACGGTCATGCCCGTGTAGGCGCCGAAGAGGGAGAGTTTCCTGAGCCGGATGGTCATGTTGGGGGTCGAGCCCGTGGCGAGGCTGAGGTCGTCAGCGAAGCCGTGTCCTGGGTATGTGGCTGTGGGTTCTGTGGGGTCGACGTTAGTGGCGGGGGGGCCTGGGCGGTAGCCCCGGCTTCCCACTGTGAGCCAGCGAAGGAAGGGTTCAAGGAAGAGGGTGAAGAGGAAGGGGGAGAGGGTGTCGCCCTGGAGGGTTCCGCGATTAATATCGATAGAAGGGGTGGGGCCATGTGGAGTAATATAATCTGTGGTTGAGACCCCGTAGAGGTGTTCGCATGTGTCGACGAAGGTGGGGGGCATACCGAGTTGACGCATGTGTTTGAACATGATACGGTGGTCCGCGGCGTTGAAGGCGCCTTTGAAGTCCGCGTACATGACGTAGATGTCTTTGTTGTGGAGTTTCGCGTCCTCCATCGTCATAATGAGGGAGGAGAGGGCGTCGTGGATGCTGCGGTGTTGTCGGAATCCGTCCTGTTGGTCGCTGAGAATGCCGTGGGTTTCGGCGTATTTCGAGCATGCATCTTTGATTAGTGCTGTCCATAGTTTAAGGAGGTTATTCATGAGGGCGATAGGGCGGTAGTTATCGAGGAGGGAGGGGTCGCCTTTTTTATGTAGCAGGCATGTTGTGCTGTGGCACCAATCAAGAGGGGTTTAGGATTTGTGGGCGAGGAGGGAGAGGAGACAAAAGAGGGCGGAGCGGGTCGCCGGCGGTAGGAATTTGATTATTTCATTGGGGATACCGTCGGGGCCGGGGGCTTTGCCGGTGCCTAGGGAGTTGAGGGTTTTGTCGAAAGTGTCGCGGGTAATCATATCGGCAACGGTGAGAGAGGGGTCGCCGCGGGGTTCGATGGTAAAGTTATCGGGGTTGTCGGGGAGTTCCCATGGGGGGGTGGGTAGGTCGTGTGGGGTGGCGCGGCCGAGTTCGGAGGCGAAGTGAGAGTGTACAGCGTCAAGGATGGCGGAGGGAGAGGATGCGGTAGTTTTATCGGGTCTAGTAATGCAGTGGAGGGTGGAGGTGGCGCCGGCGGGGGGTAGGAGTCCGCTTTTAATTTTCAATCTGCGGTGGGAGAGTTTGGGGCAGGTGTCGTAGGCCGCATTGGCTCGAGTTTTTATTTTCTTTATCTTATCCGTGGTGGTGGCGTGAAGGAGCTGGCGTATACGGGCCTGGCATTGTTGTTTGATGGCGTCAGGGGAGAGATATTCAGTTGTGTTTAAGAGGGCTTGGGCGAAGGGGAGGGGGCCGTTGTTTTTGTTGCATTTACGGAGTTTGAGTATTTGAGTGCGTGTTTTATTTGTGAGCCAAGTAGGGTCAAGGGACGCTTGGGGTGGGCGGGGTTTCTTGGCGGGGAGGAGGGGCCAAACTGTGGCTGCGTGGTCCATGAGTTGGGAGAGGAGTGTAGTGAATTGTGAGGCAAGGGTGTCGAGGGTGTCGGGGGAGGCCGATGTGTTTGAGGTGTTGAGAATTTCTGCGTGGAGGGTAGCCGTTTGGTTGATGAGGTCGGGGGTGCTGGATTGGTACGCTTTTATTTGGTCGGGTGTGAGGGGAAGTCGAAAGTTGAGTTTGCGCGTCGTGTGATGTGTGTGGGGGTGGGTATGGGGAGGGGGGGTGTGCCATGAGGGAGAAAGGGGCGGGAATGACGAGGTGGATTGCAGAGTGGTCAGTAAAGTGGGAGGGGGGGGGGGAATATCGAGCAAGAGGAAGGTGGGAGGGTGATAGGTGAAGGGGGCGTGGTAAGTACTTTGACGGGTGTGGTATTCGAAGTGGATGGCGCGATAGCTGTCGGGGGGATGAAATTCAAATCCCTGGAAGCTGCGCCTTTGAGTGTGTGCCGTCTGGTGTCGCTACGGATCCACTGACCATTGTGAGCTAGGCTCGGGTGGGGAGAGGTGAATGGTACACGCTGTCCAGCGGCCCAGTCCACCAGTCTTGCGCTCGATGGGAGGCCAGGCCCAAAGCGAAGACGATCGGCGTCGCTCATTCGAGCTACCGACCCATCCCCGTTATGTGGTTCAGTAGTACTTTATTAGTACTTGGATCTTTTTACTGTCTTTAGTGACGGTAGGATGTCTTTTTCCTAGGACTCATAAGCGGGGGCTAGACCGTGAACAACTAATCCCAACCTCTCCAATGACAGTAGCGAAACCGTCTAAAACATACACGTAAACTATTTTGATTATTGTGCTAAGGATTATATGTGTTTTTCTGCGTACGGTATGAAAAATAAAATGTCGCTATTCTCCGAATGAAATTATTAAAATGAGATTATGGATAACTGATCTCCAAATGAAAATAAGATCTCCGAGCATCATGTCGAGAGAGCGTGGTGGGGAGGGCGCCATAGTAGCCGCAGTGAGTTGGGGTGTAACAAGAAGGGCAAAGGGTTGATGCTGGACTAGCATAGTAGTGAGTTGTGCAAAAGGAACGGCGGAGGTCGGGCATTAAGAACATAAACGATGCTGCCACGGGCTGCAGCGTGGTCGGGGTGTAGGTTGGCTAGTGAAGCGGCTACGAGAATACTTTCATGAACAACGTAGGGGTGCGCGAAGACGAGTTCGTCGTTAATTTCACCGAAGGCATGGAGATAACGTTGAAGATAGACATTAAGTCGTTAATTAGCCATCTGAGGCTGAATCCGTTTTGAGAGTAGACGAACTGTCCGGCTAGCGCCCCTATGGTCGAGCATCGAGGTAAGGGTTCGACAGGCGTCCGAGCCCAAAGAGACTCACGTAGCCAAACTAGGATCTTGTTCAAAGTTCGTAAGGGCTATAGACAGAGAGGGGTGGTCTTCCATATCTATGTTCACAAGGCCTAGCACACGATGATGGAAGGAATGACATTGGGTATTAATGTGCGCGGTTGGTGGAGGGGGACCCTCGAGCACCCGGGGTTAGATAGGGTCGAGAGCGCGTAAGTAATTCATAAACTTGCGCGTATATACCGGGTAGTCCTCAGTTTCTCGAAATTTAGGTGCGGAAGAGCGCACAGATTTGTTGAGACTATCCTCACGGGTGTCATGCTGATCGGAATTAGTATCGCTTACCGAGAGAGGGTTTGTTGATGAACCGTGGTTATGGTGTGATGATGCGTGGTGGGGGATGGCGGCGGCGGCTTTGATCCTTCGGCGAGTACGCGGTGTATTTCCGGAGCGATGAGGTCCATGTTCCGTAACATGGCATTGGCTGCGGGCGCGATAGCTACATGAGGTGTGCCGGACTGAAGGTTGTAGGCCGGGTGATTGTAGAACGTGGGAGGTTGTGTGCTCGTAGTCAGCTCCTAGCCACTAACGAGTGGGTTAGGGGTGACGCTAATTGAAATTGAAATTGAAATTGTTTACAACATGTACCGTATGCGCCGGTTTTCACCAAAAGCCGGATGCGTCGGCTGCTGTCTCTGGGCCCTCCCAACTATGCCATACAGGGAACTTACAAGTCAGGGCTAGACCGTTAACCACCTAATCCAACCTCTCCAAGGGTGTTCGGGGGTTTTACTCCCCCCCGGGGAGGGTGCAAGTAGAGGCGAGGTATGTGTGCAATTAGGGACGTGCGTGGAGGTAGTGTGAGGATGCGCGGCGGGAGGTCGTGCGGGACTTGATGCGGTATATGCGAAGGAGGTGATGTAGCCAGTGGACAGTATGCGTATGGAGTTGTGTAAGGATGCGAGAGGTGTCGAGGCGTGCTTTGGAGACGAGTTTATCTGGAGGGTCGGTGCGGGCAGTGAGAAGGGAGGTGAGACTCGAGATGGTGGAGGAGTGCGGTGTACCTGTGCGGCTCATGACAATGGGGAGGATATCGACCACTGTGCCTGGCCAGTGGTTTCTGATGGCGTTCGCGAGGGGTGTGTACTTGGTGCATATGTGGTCTGCAGTGTGAGAGAGGTTATTGTCTGTGCAGTATTTCCATTCCCCTATCTGAATCTTTTTGATGGATGCGTAACGACGGCGACCGTTGGAGTGACCAACGAATCTGGGTTCGAGGATGCGGATGAAGTCAGGTTTGTGTGCAGGGGGGCGAAGCAGGGGGGGGAGAATCTCAGGGGGGAGGATGGCGGGGCAGGAGGTTAGGGAGTCATACGAGAGACCCTCGTCAGCAGCAACAAGGCGGGTGGACATGTGGGTGGGGTGAGGAGGGTGGCAGTCGAGTGGGGTGAGGGCGGGTGTGGGGGTGTCAAACGATTTTATGGGTTTGTTACCGAAGTCTGCTGTGATGGTCTCCCAGCGTCCTCCGTTGTGGCGTTCCAGGAGTGAGAGTAGGAGTTGTAGGGCGCTGTTGTGACGGTCCTGTCTTAGGCCAGACATGGAAGGGCAGTTACCGGCCATGTGACCGTTGCTAGTGAATTGGCCACATAGGGGGCAGCGCAGGGTTGGGTTGTGAGTGAGTAGGCGGGTGTTGTGGACACCCCACATGAATTCTTGTTTGTGTGTGAACTGCATATTTGTGAGAGTAGAGTGTTTTTTGTGGTAGGAAAAGTCTGCGCCGTCCGATTCGGCGCGAGCGAGGAGTGCTCCGTGTTTGGTTGTTTGCGAGAGGGGGGTGTGTGTGTGTATTGTGCTGTATTTGTGTGCGTCGGATTTGAGGTTGGTGTATCTGTAGGGAGTGGGGTCCCCTAAGGTTTGTGGGATGAGGGTGTATGGCCATGTCCAGTGGCCTATCGTGACTTCTGAACCGGTGGTGTATGTGGTATCGGGTGGGTGGCCATCCGCTACGTAGTTGGCGAGGGTGTCTGCTAGGTCGTTGCCGATGGAGTGGTTGTGGGCTTTTATTTTACCGAGGTGTGTACGGATGCCCGCGTCGCATCGGGTTTTAAGGGTGTGTGCGATAGATAAGAGGGTGTCGCGGTGAATGTGATGGCGGTAAGCTAAGGGGCAGGTTAAGTAACCTTGGATGAGGCGGAGGGAGCACGCACTGTCTGTGAGGAGGTGGGTGTGGCCAAGTTGGGGGTGACGCTAGCTAGCGGTGGCGTCGGAGTGTGAGCTCCCGGAGCTGGCGTTACTAGCAACGAGGGCGGCGGCGGTGGATCCATGGTGGCACGCTGAGAAAAAAATAGTTAGCGCATGAAATTGCGTGATATTCGCTAGTTACGAGGGCATATAATCTATTGTCGGAGAGTAGTCATACGTAGGCAGGGACCACACGGATCCATGGGTGCAACAAAGAAAAGAGGTTGGTGATGGCTGCAAAAGTCCTAGTTGAGCACACGCCGCCGGTGCTATACAGTTGATACTCAAGGCGCAATGCACGCGCATTGGTGCCACATGTACGGATACTTGTGTACTATGATAGTACGCCTTATCCAAGAACCGTCCCAAAAGTCGGTCCCCGAGAGGAAAATTTCATGCATAATAAATTAAACTCACGGAGCACCACGTGCGTCCACTTTAGGTCTCCTCCGGATTCCAACGTATAGATGAGTCCATTATCGCACCCACCAAGGGATATCAACAATAGCCCGCTCTTTTATATAGCCGACAAGATAAGTGTCGTGCGTTGCGTTGCCTTTTCATTGTTTGAATCTAATTAAGTACATCGAATATGGTGATCATGCTGCCTTGCTACCAGCTAGTAAAAGTCCAAAACATACGCGATACTACAACGAATTGCATACTTGAAACGTACAACAACCAGCGCGTGAAGAGCGGCAGCCCCGTCATGCTGTCGTAAAATGTTATTCGGGCGGTGCGGCTAGTTGTCCATAGAGACCGCGTGGCCTTTCAATACCCCCTACGCTCTGCGAATTTCATGTGGGGTTGCATGGAGCTTGAACATCGGCTAAGTATTGTTACGAGCCTTTGTTGATCGGATATACTTCGAGTAATCCGTGCATACGCTAATGTCTCAAGAAATCAACGAGAACTTCTAGCGCACCTATTGAAGCAGCATATCTTGTTCGCTTTAAACACATAACATTCCCATCGCAAGGTCTTATGTACCGGGATCATGGATGTTCCGTGAGCCTTGGGCCGAATGATCAAGTCGGTTACCACTATCGGCAACGGATGGTCTAATTTGGATGGGAGATCCGCCTCGTCGGTGCCTGCCGTTCGTGATTGGTCGACGTCGAGCTCGCTCCCCCTCCCGACGCAATGAAGGCACGCAAACATCCGTTGGAGGACCATCCGGCAATGTTCGTGGATTTCCCCGACTTTCTATCGCCAAAGCCGGCGTGTGCACCGGCACATACTGTCATGATGGCTTTTCTAGTGCCGTAGTGCGCACTTCTCGCCAGTGGCATAGCGATATACCCGTCCCGGTGTTTTAGAATTTGGATAATGATTGCGACTTTTTTCCCGTCATCGTGCTTTTGTACCCGTAATTCTTGAATATGGTTTAAATGCATCCGAGGGCTTAAGCTAATGTGCTTGTTTTCTTTTCTTTTAACAAATGGCATGTTGTTCGGTTGCATGAGCAGATGTCGCAGTGTGTCGTGGTAAGTTACGACAAGGAACTTAGATCACCCTTCTAGATAGCACCTCCAATGCGTGACAGCTTTGCATACGGCCAAAGCTTCTAAGTCGTACGCAGAGTAAGTGTTACCACGCTCAGTTGGATTCAGCTTACGCGCCCAGTAAGAGATTGGTTAAAGACCCCCTCCTTGGTCTTGCAACAAGACTGATGCAATCCCCACAATTGAAGCATATGTAGCCACGGTGAACGTCGCGTCCGAGCCGACCTCCGGAAGGATCAGGCATGGCGCGGAAATGAGCCGTAACTTGACAGTCTCGAAGGCTTCCTAACACGCAGGCGTCAGCGCAACCTGTTGTGGCTGGGACTTCCGCAGTAAGTCCGTCAATGGAGCCGTAAGGTCGCTGAAATGACGAATAAATCTGGCATAGAAGTTGCAGAAATGTACGAAACTACGAACCTCCTTATGCGTCGTGGGCACTGGCCAGGCTGCAACGGCCTCGACTTTCTTTGTGGAAACCGACATTTTACCATCTGACACAGTATAGCCCAGATATTCCATCTCTTGAAGGCCGAAGAAGCATTTCTTAAGGCGTAACTTTAGGCCCTCCTCCTTAAATCGTTGTAGCACAAGACGCAGGTGCGTCATGTGTTCCTCTGAGTGTAACTAACTGTAAGTAATGACGTCATCGAGGTAGACAGTAACGAACTTATGTAAAAATTCGCGTAGTATGTCATTCATCATCCTTTGGAATGTAGCTCGTGCATTGCACAGTCCGAACGGTATGGCGACCCATTCCATTAAGCCATCAGGGGTTTGAAACGCCGTCTTATGGATGTCTTGGTCACGCGCTCGAACTTGCCATAAGCCGGAGGCGAGGTCGAGGTGTGTGTAGAAGTCCGCGTCCTTAAGCTCATCAAGGGTGTCTTCCACACGCGGTAGTGGGTAAGCATCTTTACGCGTAAATTCGTTCAGGCCACGGTAGTCAATGCACAGACGAAGCGAGCCATAAGCCTTGCGCACAAAAAAAAATAGGCGAGCGGAACTCACTGTAGCTGGGACGGATTAGACTAGCGTCCACTGCGTCTTTGAGCTGTCGATTTAGCTCAGCGCGCTATGCAGGTGACGATATGTTCAACCGCTGACGTTTCATCGGGCCAGTTGTTTCAATGGGATGATCCCATTGTCGGCTTACAAGTGGAGAGTCGACAAGTTGCAGTAATTCCGAGAATTCATCGTAAAGTAACGACCGGAAACTGTCACGTTGATTTGCGGTTAGCTCCTCCCCAATGTGAAAGTCAGTTGGTTGATCAGCGGCCGGAGTAAGATTAATGACGGAAAATTCAGCATTACGTCCCTTGCTGCGGCGCGTCTTGCGCATGAGTTTCTGAACTTTAGTAGAAGACATAAGGAGACATTCAGGACGTCGTTCCTCGAGCTGAGTCTCCACGGATGTGCCGTCCGTAAGAGTAAAAACCTTGGTTGAACCAGACTCTAAAGAGGCTTGTTCGTCATCAAGCCATGGTAAACCCATGATCAAATCAGCAACACGTAAATCACGTAAGACGTAAAAAGTCCATTGAAATTCGTGGCGAGCCAGCTCAAAAGTAACGTCACAGACTGTTGACGAAGTCACGCTGTCCGTTGGCAAGTCGAAAAGGTGTCTTGGTCAAAGACTTTCGAGTCTTTAAAGCAAAGCGTCGTACGAAGTCCTCAAAAACGAAGTCAAGAGTCGATGCACAATCCACCAAGCCATTAATTTGGTGTCCACCATCATGAGTTTTCACGGTCACCTCGGTGCGAATCAACGGTCGAGCTTCCGTGAGATCAGTCGGTAATGATGTAGCCGGCGGAGAAAATTGTTGTAGCGTAGCGATGGACTCTTACGCGTCGATAGGAGGTACATGTATCGAGATGGGTTGGTCATGTTATGTAGGCGAAGCCATATCGTAAAAAGAACAATCAGCGTCGACTAACCACATCTGTACATGCCAAGGAGTTGGAGAAACCACTTCCTGTTGAGCTGGGTTCTCCAGGGACTAACGAGTAAACAGTTGTGTTCGAGCTCGGAATTCTTGGTAGAGTTTCCAGTGTTTAGTGAGCTAGTTGAACTTTGCCCACTTCGGTAGAACATAAACAACCATCGTAGATGTTGGAGCTGTTCGACGATAGCTCTCAAAATGTTGTCTAATCCGTTCAGTCAACTCCTAGGGTGGATTAATAAACACCCGTTCTCCTGACAAGTCTCTCTCAAGAATCGAATCACTCGGCGAACAATGAGGTAAGTCACCGTGCGAGTTTAGACCTTTATCATCAGCACATCTCTCCAAGATGAAGTCAAATCGTGCGTGCAGAAGTCGGAAAACATAGTCAACCAGTTTCCAATCAGTCTAACGTCTGGTTACACGTTTACGACTTTGTCTTTGCTTTGTATGACGACGCCGACCTGCTACTAAAGTTATAGGTGTCGCGAGTTTAGTCGATGGAGATGTCGAGCGTGTGTCGACGACCTCTGTCGCTAACAGTGTCCCATGACAAACAGTAGATGTAGCCGGCTACTTCAGTTCGTTAGTAGAACAGCCTTGCCACCATCATTGCTTCTTAGACGGGGGCACTCCTACTACCGCTTCGCCCTTCAATTGAGGGCATTGAAACAGTCGGTATCCCTTCTTATGACACTTAAAACAAAGTCCCTCTTCAATGTGCTTATTGCGCTCCTCATGAGTCAACGCATTTGCGATAGCGGTGAAATCAGTTCGGGCAGAGTTTGTAGAAGGTCGGCCACGACCACCACCTTGATTGCCGCCTCGTCCACGGCCACGCCCACGGCCACCACCATTGCGCTTCCATATCTTAAAGGCTTCCACCAACGGGTCCTCAAAGTTGCGCTTCCTCGTTGGTTGGCCTCCTCCATGTGATGTAGATGGTCCAGCTATAGACCTCATTCCGCCGAGTTGCGGCGAATCAGTTACCACGTCATTCAAGAAGTTTTGTAGCTCCACCAGCTGAACGTTATAACCTCTCTGAGAGCGATGTGACTTAGCATGAGTCTTTAACTCGAAGTTAGCCAGACCATTGATGAAGCGAACACACTGAACGTCAGCCGTAAGTTTCTGAACGAGACCGACGTAAGAAGTCGTTGAACCGCTGGGTGTAGAGAGCGTAACTCATGCTTCCTTGTCTAAGATTGAGCAGAGCGTTATTCGCGTTATCTTGGATGTTAGGGAGAAAAATTGTCTTCCGCAGTTCCGCGACAAGTTGGTCAAACGTAGATGGTATGGCGGCTTGTACTCTCCGGTTCAGCCACCAACCATTCAGGTGTCCAGGAAACTGTGACGTAACCCAAATAATTGAGTCGTAAGAGTCAGCCGTAAATCCGTAATTCCGAGCAAAAGAAAACGCTGAGGTTGCGCCTCGAGCCAATCCTCCAGGTCACGGGGGTCTGCACCAGACTAAAGTGGTGAATCCACCCTTGCTTTGCGCTGAGTCTTGGTAAGGGTCACAGGTAAGCCATCCAAATTGGTCGTAGGTATGGGCATGCCCACATGTAAATCAGTCGGTGTCTCCCCACACAATTGATTGATGTAACCACGAATGAGAAGCTAGACATGGCCAAAATCAACCGATGAAAACCGGGGGTACATTAAAAACTGCCTCGGGATAGTCGCGTCGTCATGGAAGAGTGCCTAGGACGTATTGAGTGCACGACAAAAAGTTTCCCATTGAGTCACGTAACCGAAGTGAAGTAACTCACTCTTATGCTTCATAGCAAGAAGTAACCCCGTCTTGGCGGGCGTAAGATTCAGACCACCGATATCGACTGTTTCCGGTACGACGTAAGAACCATCCGGATTGATAGTTGACTCGGCTGTCAAAGCCCGCTCGAGCTGAGCATGAGTACGCAATTGGGTCGTAACGTACGGAACATGAACTGAAGCCGAGTAAACGTAAACGAGTTGTTATCCGACAGGTAATGCGACACGAACATGTGCGTCACTCAACAGTGACAAATCATCCGGAGTCAAGATGAGGCCAGTTTCCGCATACAACTATTGAACGGCAGCATCGACAGGCTCTTCGTTAGCTGTCACTGAGCCACCCGGGAACCAAGTTTTACCGGTACGAGGCTCACGCTGTAACACAAGCTTAACGTCGGAAAGTTTAGTCCCTCCAACATGAAGTACGACCACCACGTAACGTCCAGGTCCAAAGAAGCCATTTCAAGTCAATCAAGCAACGTCGAGCGAATCAAATGGTAGAGAAAACGTGTGTCGACAAGAGAGCTCCGAAACCATTGTGGCGATTAGCCTTCTTTAGCTAATGGCCCACCTCTAACACTCACACACCCGGCAACAACACTCCCCTCCAAACCCAACCCCCCCTCAAGCCATGCCCGCACCCCACACCAATCCTCCCCCATCACCTTCCACAACCTCTACACCTCATCAACCTTAACACCAGGGGACTCCACACATCTATCATGGATGTGGAGCACCTAGCCGCCACTCACAGCCCAGATATCCTCATCCTCACCGAAACCACCCACACCACTCACAAATCACGCTGGCGAGTCGCCCTTCCCCAATACCTCCTCAAGAGCTCACGTCCTCGCTACTCAGCTGTGCCATTACCCTCCAAGACGCAAACCTCCGTACATCACTCAGAGACAGAGCCACGCACATTACCGACCCACTCCATTACAAACAAGCCTACCGCGAATTCTCACCCCGCAAGACACATACCTCCCTCCTTCCCCGCCTTAACCCACTATGGCAAAATCACATAACCACATGGCCGCAAGTCCTCCTCCGCGCCACACCTTCCTCCTTCATCCTCAAATCCAGTCAGTCCATCTCCAAACTCACAGGGTCCGACACTTCTCTCACTATCCCAGTTCGCCTACTCGCCGCAATTCTCACCGAACCCACTGACACTATCCACAACCGCCTTCCCGTCACGAACCTCAACATCAAACAAGCCTCCCTCCCCACCACCCTACATCCCTCCTGGATTCCCCTCCTCAACCCACACCTCCCCAGACACCCTTCTACCCTCTCCCCAGACATCCACTCCTCCCGCACCACCACTACCAACCCCACAGCCCGCATCACACACATAGACACGGAATACCTCACCCCCACAGACCACCACTACCCCCCTTGCGACGTGACACGCATCATATCCAAACACAAAGACACAGAATACGGACAAACACAATACATGGTCGAATGGGCCCCGGAACACCTCACGGAATGGGACATCCACCTCCAACTCGACGAAGGCTTCCAACTCATCTCTTCCACCCCCACATCGGTAACCCTACCCCCCCCCTCCCCCACTGACTGCTCCATATGCCATAACCCTCTTCACTTGGAACCCACTTCCACCTGCTCCACATGCCCGCACTTTGCAATCCACTCACAATGCCGCCCAGCTCAGGGTCCTGCCACATGGCAGTGCGACTGGTGTACTGGTGGCCAACAGCACGACCTCACCCGTCTCCACGAGGTCCAATGGGCCCCATGCCTTCAACTTCACGACACCATTAGTGAGACCCCCTCCGGCCCCACCGCCCTCACAGCATTTAACTCTGGCTTTGTCCCATCCACCACACCCATCCTGCCAGAACCCGGACCTCCTCCGTGGTCACACCCCCTAATCACATTCAACCACGCCCCCATTAACCCCGACCTTGACATGCTCCCTACCGGTAAATTCGCCATCCACGCACACCCATCCCTCCACGACACCACCATACTCTGCACTCCTGACGGCCGCGCAATCACCACCCTTAACGGCCCCCGCGTCCGTCATCTCTACCAACTCTTTCGCCCCGACCTCTCGCAGCATACGTTCGAGGAGGAGGTCTATCGCCTCCTTACTCGCCTAGGCTCTCGGTCGGAAATCCAATCCCCCACACCCACCACCACCACACGCAACAGATGGGCCACTCGAGAGGACCTCCTCTCCGCTCTACGGCACACATTCCACATCCAGACAGAACTCTACTCCGACCCCCTTAACAAATCACTCCACTCACACACCTACCACTCGCTCTACCCAGAAGACATAGTCTTCTCGTCCAGCGGCAGTAACGCTCCACACACATGGCAGGGTACCAATATCGCAAATCCCGAATACGACCACGAATGCATGCGCCGTGCCATGGAACATGCAATCACCAGCGCACATCTCACAAACACACACACCCCC